>JAGGAV010015984.1:0-12950 GCA_017657295.1 Termitomyces sp. DKA64
CTTTGGATTCCCCTCTGCTAGGTGATTAGTTACCATTGTATCATTGATTACTGTTCCTAATATACTTTGGATTCCCTTCTGCTAGCTGTGTGATTGAGCTGCAGCTCCTGGAGGTCACCCTTACAGCAGAACAAGTCTCTAACTGTCAGCTGGAAGTAATCTGAGTCAGGTAGAAGTAAGCTAAGATCTGGGACAGGTGGAAGTGATCTGGAATCTGTGAAAGTGATCTGGGCCTGCAGGAATGATCTAGAACAGGAAAAGCAGTCCTAAAGGTGGCTTAAACCTGAATGTGGCTGAAGCAGGACTGTGGCTGAGATCTGGGGGTGTAGCTGAGACCCAGAAAGGGACTGTGTAGATTCTGAGGTTGGATGATGGTGAAGGGAAGGGGGAAATGGTATGGGTCCTGACAGCCACCCAAGAATTGTGATGCTGCTCCAATACACCATTGGAGTTCATGTTAGGCACATAGATATTCTCCCAGAAGGTCAGCAGCTCATCCTGGAAATCCCACTCTTCAGCATGTATTGATTTAACTCCACTGGCATGCCAGGCCTGAAGAATCTGTGCTGCCTGTGCTACAGTATCCTCCTGGGCACCCTCACAATTCCCTTGTCAAATGTCCTTGAGGATGTTTTTTTCCTCATCTCCTTGGACCATAATCCCTTCCAAAGCATGAATGGCAAAGAGCTCAGGCTTAAGAAAGGACCATCAGCCTTGGTGCCAATTGATGTTCTTTGCTAAACAAACATACTCAAGGTTCTTATAATCTGTCCAGACTTCGAATGTATGCCAGGCACCCTCAAGAAAGTGTTGCCATTTCTCAAGGAATCAAACAATAGCAAGTATCTCCTTGTCATGGATGTTATAGTTCTGTTCTACTGCATTGAGACTCTTTGAGTAAAAGGCTACAGGATGCCATTTATCATCCTCCTCTGATTGTTGGAACAGGATAGCTCCAGTGGCAAAGTCTGAGCTATCAGCTTTGACATAAAAGGGAGAGTCATTGTCCAACAACAGGAGGACTTGTTTAGAGGTAACAGCTTGCTTTAGGGCATCAAAAGTGGTTTGCTGCAAGGGCTCCCATTGCCATGCTACATCCTTACTGGTGAGGTCAAAAAGGGGGCAAGCATGATGAGACAATTCCCAAATAAACCTCCAGTAGAAGTTAACAAAGCCCAGGATTACCTGGACTTCCTTCTTGTTCTTTGGCTCTGGCCATTCTGCCACACCTGCCACTTTACCTGTGTCCATCTCTGCCATACCATGTGAAATGATCAGGCCTAGGTATTCAACCTTAGTCTGTGCAAATTTGCACTTTTCAGATTTTGGGTATATCTGGTGTTGACAGAGATGTTCCAAAACAATGCACATGATCCAGCAGTGTTCATCCAAGGTCTTTGTGTAGAGCATTCAAGACTTGATAGTCTTGAACTGGACAAAGAGACCCATCCTTCTTAATAAAGAAGACTGGAAAACCAATTGGGGACCTACAGGGTTGTATGTGGCCAGAGCTGAGGTTCTCCTGCAGGAATGCATCCAGTTCATCCTGCTTGCATGGTGCAAGTGGATAGACTTGACAGCTAGAAGGTTCTGCTCTAGGTATCAGCTCAATGGCATGGTCCCATTGCATGCACTCAGGGAGTGAGTCAAAAGATGCCTTGGAGAATACATCCTCAAGATCCTGAAGATGGTGAAAGGGCTTGGGCTGAGAGTTTGCTGCAAATGCCTCAACCATCCCTCAGGAAGTGGTCTGGCCAGCCCTAATCTCTGTCAAGGTTTGAGGTAGGCAGAGTGTTGTAGCATAGATCCTATTACCTACTTCAATGGTATTGTCTGCAGACTCAGGGTCCAGAGCACTGGCAAATTCCCCTGCACCTCCTTCTTTCTCCTAGGGTTCACACCCAGCTCCTCTGACATCTTTGGAGAGGGCCTCTCTACAAGGGAATACCAAAGAGGGGGAATCTGTAAGGTTGTGATCAGCATAAGGGAGGTGCCCTACACAATAGGCATGTATGGCAGCATGCTCATAGATCTTGCAACAACAAGGGCAATGGCTCATCTTCACCACTCCCTTTTCCCAGTCAATCTCCAGATTATGCTCTGGAAGCCAAGTGAACCCCAAGATCATGTCCCCAAACTTGTGACAGCAAAAACTGCATGCTCTGACTGAGTCTGATAGCAGAGGACCAGGTCCACCACAGAGCAAATGGAGCCAGCTTCATTGGGGGTACTGTCAATATCATATACTGGGATAGGGTGTATGAGTGGTTGAGTGGTAAGATGGTGTTGTTTCACATATTCTGCATCAAGAAAAAGGCCAGTTCCCCCACTATTGCATAAGACAACCACACTGCAAGTCTGCTGGATGTCTGTCATCTCCACCTCCACCTCCAATCTTAAGGAGTTGACAGAGGGAGTAGAGGCAACAATGTAACAATGAGGGAGGCAACATTTCCAGGCAGGTATTTTCTGGTGTGGTTGAGAGGGAACTTCCCCAGCTGACTTTAACTGGGGGATGTTGTACATTAGAGAGGGTGCTTACAGTTTCAGTCACCAAATTAGGTACAGGGGGAGTTGTATTAGATTCTATGGACAGGACAGCAAAATGGTTAGCACTAGGCAATGGAGGTGTATAGTTCACCCATTGCTTTCCTAAAAATCCTCTTCCAACCTCTAAGGCAGGGGCAGTAGCATCTCCACCTTCCTCACTGAGAGGTCCTACTGCTGTAGCATCAGGAGAAAGGGCTCCAGAGGTATTCTTAGCACCCAGGAGTTGGACTAATAATTCCTCCTGCTTTGCTGGAGAGAGATAGTGGACTTCCATCCCATAGGAGCAGTAACAGGCAAGATAGCCTGCCTTTCCACATCACTGGCATGGCAGAGGGGTGGAAGAACATCCAAGAGGCATTCACATTCATGAGGATGCCTGCAAGCAGGGAACAAGGAGGTGGAAGGGCAGGAGTGTGCATGGGAGCAGGGCAAACCAAGAGGGCAGGGAAAGGTGGAGCTTGAGGTAGAAGTCCTGGTCTGGTAGTGAACCCAAGATGGGAGAAAATGGAAGAGGGCTGAGTGCAATGAAGTGCTTTCTTCAGTTCCATGAGCTGCCACTGTTCTCAAGCCATCTCATACCAAATCTGAATATGTTCATTGTCTGGTCATCCTTCTGCCATGCTGTCAATCTGGTCCATGAGAGAGGGGTGGATTCCCCCTCAAAAGGTGAGGCAAAGTTGCAGACCATCAGGGAAGGCAACCTGCTTGACCAAAGCTCAAAAGGAGTCAATGTACTCATCCAGGAACCTGTTCCCTTGACTATATTGGTCACAATCATTAAGAGAAAGTGCAGCAGCCTTGGCAGGGTCAAGAGGGAAGAACTCAGCTCAAAAATTGTGTTTAAACTTGTCCCAACTTGCAAAACTCTCTACTCCTCCATTCCTTTGGAACACTTGTAGTGCATATATCAAAGCACAACCTAGCTCCATATAAAAAAAGACCCATTCAATCTTTAAAGCATCACAGGCAAATACTTTGCTACTCAGCTCAATATAAGAGATACAGGACAGAAAAAACCACTCTCTGGTCTTGAGGTCTCCATCATGAGCATTAGGGAGAGCAGGGTGGGGTATTTTGAAGTGTGCCATTGTCACAGCATTAAAGCAAGCTGGTGGCAATGTGGCACAGGGTGTAGAGACTGCCTGAGGCATTGGAGAAGGGAGGGGGAGGCATCCACAGAACAGTGGGGAAGAGACCTCTAGGAGCAAGAGCCAACTCTAGCAGCTAAAAGGGGGCTTCCTGACCAAAATGAGAGACTTGTTTTGCTATAAGGGCAACCTCTGGAGGCTGTAGCTAAGTCACACTTGCAGAGGGAGATCCAAAGTATATTCAATGTCTATGAGAAGTTCTAGAGGTCTAACTACTCACCTGGCAGGGGGAGATCCAAAGAGAACAAGTCTGAGGATTCCCAATGCCAGTGTTCAGAAAATTGACTCTAGAGCTTCAAATAAAAACACTACCTCATACTAAGTCCAGAGTCTAATCTCAAAAGTGGAAGTTCATCTCAATTGGTTTGACAGTCCTTGTCACTAAAAGATGGAAGGGTAGGGATGCAAGGACAGCTCAGAACAAGGGAAATAAGAATGGGGTCTGACTTGGACAGGTCCCCTAACAGTATCCACCCCTGTCTACCTGTTCTGGCATTGCTTGGAGTTTTCAACTTTTTGAACATATTGGGGGGACTTTATTATTACATTATACACTGTGTTGCCTCTCATTGTTGAGAAATGGCATAACAATCCTGAGGTGTGATAGTGACATTAAGCAAAAGAAAACAATGTGTGTCCATCTGGTCACAGGCATATCTCCAGCATTCATCCTTGGATGTGAATGCAGGTTGTACAATGCCAAGAATCTTGCAGAAATTTTTGAACTTGAATTGAGCAAGGGACCTAGTGAAAACATTAGCAATCATATCAAAAATGGGAATGGCTGGAGGAGACATTCTTATAAATACAGTGGAAATGAATGTCAATATGTATGTGCATATGTAACAAGTGGCCTCCTTTGGGTCAGGCAGCACCTTGATTATTGCAATATCAATGAGTTGGTAGGGATGAGAAGTGAGACAATGTAAAATCAGTCAGTAGTTTGGCAGCACTCATGAACATAACATATTCAGATTCAGTGCTGGAGAGGGTAATGATATGTTGTTTTTTAGGAGCTCCAGGTGGTGATTCTGATGGGCTAGACACATCTCCACCAAGACTCAAAACCTTACAAAAACACAGATTGGTGCAGTGGGCTCAGTAATCAGTTGTATGGACCTCAATGTAACAAGGGTAATGGTGTGAGGGTCTCAGCAGAGTCTCATTGATGAGACTATAAGTAAGATTGACCTCTGGAGGTTGTGCCTTAATCACACAGGTGGAAGAGGGAAATCCAAAACATATTAGGTAAGTATATCATAGATAAGAGATAGCTATGTCAAGAAATAAGATCCTGATGTAGAACTTGCTTTAATCATCTTGACAGGACATTCCATAGTATATGCTGTTGGCTTAGTGGAATGTCTCCCAACATAAAGTAAACCCAACCCATCTGGTCAGTGGATACCCCCCCCTGTCCTGAAATCACCAGGGTCAGTAACCACACACTCATGATGTTTCTCCCATGCCACTACTGGGGGTCGATCTGCCACCATCTGGATTGGTCGAGTTTACTTTATGTTGGGCATTCCACTAAGCCGCATGAATGCTAACTTTTAATGTATCAGTTAACACTCAAAACAATAATCTGCTGACAGTATTAACTATAGGAGGATGCAAATCTCAATATTGATTGAAGGGGGGTCATCTACTGTTGTTTTGTAGACTGTGAAGGGAGTGTAATGTGCAGAGTATACTGATTTTCGCAATGTTCTACAAGGGCAGCTAGTTGCTTTGTATGTAAGAGATATGAAGACATAGTATAAGTCAATATGCATCACAGTTCCATCTTCTAAGCCTAATGAAAATTCCTTCCCCTCTAGATCTTGGTATTGCCATGCTGTGCAATGACCCATGCCTTCCATGTAGTTAGGTCAATCCAGCTGACCAGCCATTGCAAAAATACAACCCTATATGCTCAATTTTATTTTTGGGTACCCCTTATGATAGAGTTGATGATTTTACTAGATTATTGCTTACGCATACGCTTGTTAACAAGGTACATCAATACAGTCTATTGTACACGACTAAGAATTATTGCTTACGCATACGCGTGTAATGTAGGTGTTTACCTGCGTCTGTCTCGAATTCCGCGCTATAATAAAACCTCCTATAAGAATGATAACATCTGCGGACTCTGAATTCTGTGCCGCGTTGGTAGACCTATATTGTTCGATGTTTAACGTAGTTCTTGTTCTTGTCTATGACCGAAGAAGGCTTGAAGACATTGCGTTGGACAAACGACTTGGTAAATCGCAAAGTTGTGGCCGCAGTAATCCGATTTTTTGCAGCCCCCGGCTATGATCTCCCATGAGCTGTTCAGGTGCGCAGAACTTTAGGTCCTAGTTAATTTGCACTTCATAGTTTTTGTCAAGATCGCGCTCGCAGAATTATAAATGCTGCTTACCGCATCTGGTCAAACGTTATCGAAATCTCTCGCGTTTTCCACAGAAATGCCAATTTTGATTCGGGATGTCTGTGACTTGTTATAATCTAGCCTATTTTTCTAGTATATCTGATGGTATCCCTCCGTATTTAAAGTATTTTATTCAGGCACATCGGAACCCCCGATTCCTTGTCACACAGTCAATGCACCGGAACCTCACAGGTTGAACCTCGGTGCTTAGACAACTCCTCGTCTCATCTACTGGTAAAAAACTCTAACGATAGAACCCTTGAAGAAAAAACCCATGCCGCTCCAATCCAACTCCGAAACTTCGGTTAACACAGAGCTCTTTAATCTCCAACATTGTGATGTCCATTCCCCTAGAACTTCCCCTACGGATATGCTTGAGCAATCCACAACAAGCCAGAAGATGATCAGCCCACAGTTCGTTTCCACTCCCATATTGCCTTCACGTCGAAGCTCGCTCCACAGACCAGCATTTTTGACCTCTGAATCGTTCCAGGAGCGACACAGAGCTTCCCCTCGCCCTACCCTTCCGTATCAGTCGTCATCAGACAAGCAAACTACTAGAGGGTTACTCACCCCAGATCCTTCCACCCTTCCGGAACATATATTCTCCAAGTCGTCTTCTCCCACTTCTTCACAAGGTCGGTCATACATCGTATCTAGCGACTCTGCCTGAAGATTGTGTTCTATCCTACCCAGTCCTTCTCGATCCCCCTCTAAATCTACCGAAAAACCATCGCAAGCACCCTACACATCAGCTCGAATCGTCAGCGCAAACTTCTTTTACCACATCGTCTCATTGTAATGGTAGAGCTGACCCATATGAGTGTTCTCCATCCACTTTCGCTCCCTCTCACGAAGTCATTATACATGAACCTGCTCACCAACGTATTCACTCTCTTTCCCAGCTCTCCACAATTCGTGGTACTAGACCCCTGCACCCCCTGCAGTACGCCTCGGTATCTGACGTCGCTCTTGAAGACATGGAGCGAATTTGGAGTGCGGCTTCATCTTTCCCTAGTGCGGGATTGGATATTCACACATATATTGTTGAGGAAAAACATGACATGGAACCCAACGCACGGGTAGTATCTCCTGCTCTCAAAACTTTTAATCAGTCTGCTGCTTCAGGGCCACTAGGACTGCCGCCCATCGATTCCACGAACACGGTTCTGGACGACTGTATGGTTCAATCTGCCGTGTCTTATATGTCACTTACGCACAAATTTGGATCAAGAGACTCCGACATCGCAGAACAGGCACGCCGGTTGTGTGACATGTACCTCAGTGTGTTCCAGGATCTAGAGAAGTACAAACACTTCCTAAACTACCGTGGAGAATCGGCGCAGAAGATAATTGATTCGATCCAGAGCGTGAGTATTAATTGGGATTTCGCCTCAAATCAGTTGAGAAACCTCCCGGTAGTTACTTGATGGCGGCTTCGTCAACGGACAGTTCAGAGTCATTCTTGTTGTTGCTCTTTCAAGATTAGCAAGAAAGTCCGAACTATATCCTACACGATTCTTCTTGCACGATGTTACCCGTTTCGGAGGTACAATCACGGAGGGCCATTTTGGTGAAATCGAAAGGGGTCGATTTGCAGGAAAAGAAGTATGTATTAAGATCCCTAGGTTCAAGATACATAAGGATTCTGATACACGTTCATATCTACGCGTACGCCAATTCATAATTCAACTGCTTTTGTTTCTCACTCAAAGATTTCGCTTCAGGCATTATCACGCGAAATTATGTCTTGGGCTCAGATATCCCACGAGAATGTCTTGCCCTTTTTCGGTATACACCCACTCAGAGATGGGCATCGTAGGTTTGGGATTGTATCCCCTTTTCTGGATAACGGGGATGTTGTCGATTTCTTGCTGAAGTTTCCCGACGCCGATCGGCGTTCTCTTGCACGTTTCCGAAATTCCGGTATTACCTGTATGCAATGCTTACCCTCGTTCAGATTTATGGTGTCGCTGCTGGGATGTCCCATCTTCATGACAATGGTATTGTCCATGGCGACATCAAAGGTCGAAATATCCTTGTTACCGACACCGTCCCACCACGGGCGGTCCTGGCCGATTTTGGTATGGCAACTGTTAGCGATACCGACGGGATCGTGTCTCCAGATCTCTCATCCGATGGTGATGAGGGCGGGACAAAGCAGTTCGAGGCGCCTGAGCTGTTCGATCCAGGCATTCCCTATAGAAGGACTAAAGCCAGTGATGTTTACGCGTTCTCAATGGCCTGTTACGAAGTATGCATGTAGTCTCTCTGTCATTCTGAATCTTCACCTTGGTATCTCTTTTCAGATCCTCTCAGGAGGTATTCCTTTCCCGGGAAGGCATGGCAACCATGTCATGATCATGGTTGGTAGGGGAGAACGCCCTAGCAGGCCTGCTGGGCAAATCTATCAAGATCGTGGCTTGGACAATATTATGTGGAAACTCATCGAAAATTGCTGGGAACAGGATCCTGCACAGCGCCCCAGCGCACGGACAATTCTAGAGAGGCTTTCTCAAACATCTACAACCGCCTCTCAATGCAGCCACGGCTCGTGGTGATTTTGCGCCTTAGTGGTTACTCCACTTGTTGAGCAAGCGTAGGATCTTCGGCGTACTGGACCATGACCAATAGGAAAACTGACTATTTGTCATCATTTCGACAATCTTAAAATGATGCGCGTTACTATCGACCTTCTTGCTATTGCTTCGAGTGGTCTGGCTTTGACTACGATACTTTCCACTCTTCCACTTCCTGTCACGATGTCACTATATATTTATCGGATTATAGCTGGTAATGTGTAATAGGTTGAAAGTAATCTTGAAGCTTGACCATCCCGCCGAATGTTTAGGATAGACATGAGCGTTGAAGAGCTGAGAGTGATTCGAAGAACTCTAGGTATCGCTTTCTGGAATTTTGAAGGAAATCACAGGATAATAGGGATAGGATGCGTTCCAATGTGAGGGACAGGAATGAAGCTACAGTCAGAGAAATAACTCAGGTCAGCTAAGCAAAGAGGGGATCAACATGTACGTTTAACGATGCCTGTTGTGCCACTTACAACACCTTCGACAACCTCAGAGTTCCCAAACGAAACCGCCATGTGCACATCCGTTTTCTCGTATCCTCCATTCGCGGTTCCAAGGTACATAGTCGATAATGCCCCAGGATGTACCATTACAGGAATCCTTGCTCGAAAAAATCTACCTTGATGGGATACTGATGCTACAGCTACACCACTAGCTTGAAACGCGGCAATATCATGCCAATTGGCGCTACAGTATCGCGTAGCGAATGAACGCCTGTATCACACAGATTTTGAATGCTTAATTTCGTGCACAGTATATGAGATGAATCGAATCGCCGGTTTCCCGCATCGAGCCGGGGCATGAGTTTGCACGCCAGCGATTTGCGGCTGAGGCGAGGGACTCAGCATAGAGCATTGCGGTGGAAACAATGGTGAAGAAAAGCATAGCTGGACTAGATTCGAAAGTAGAGTGAGGAGATAGGTTCAAAGCCCAATGTGCTTGCACTTACCAGGAAACTAGGGGTGCGTCTGGGTTTGACTGAGGATTTTTAACTAGTCAGCCTTTTATAAGCTGACGCTGAGTAGAAGGCACGGTACTCGAGAAAATTGGCTGGATGGTGGCGCTTTAAAGACCCGGATGGTACGCGTATAAGAGCGCGGAAAGAAATTCCTAAGGTGTCATATTTTTAGTCCGGTCAAAAGTCAACGCCAACTACGGACCATGAACAGCAACACCATTCAGGGACCGTGCGGCTTCGTAACCAGTCTAGATACATACATCGAGAATGCGAGTGACTCAAAAACATAATTCAGAACAATATGTTCGCAGGTTCAGCCCCAGCATTTTTTCCTATTCGTGGACGACGAATTCTACGCCACTAATGTCTCGTTGAGGTCGACGGTGTCGGTAAGTGTGTATTCAGCTCAAAGACGGAGGGACTATGCAGTAGCGCTTCATTGTCCTTTGGGCGAAAAGGAAAGGTGCTCAGGCCTGGACCTGTCATTTCATATGAGGAAGATCCCCGAGCCCAAACATTTGAGGTCAATTGCGAATCAATTAGCAACTGATGTTTGGACGGAAATATATCCAACTTGCAAATATGCATGTCGTCGGTCGAGAACACGGAGCAGGATAGACCCTTAGAATCCATCTGTCACCCTTAAGTTCTAAGTATATGAATCGAGTGAAAAGCGCTAGCCCCCATAAGTACCTACAATGCAGTTCTCTGCTTGCGTGAGTAGGGAAGTTGCTTGATTTCCTTTCAGTCAAGGCATAACCCAGGAAGGAAAAAGACAAGCCCAATATGCTCGGTAGTTTCGTTTGGGATTAAGTAGTACAGCTTGAAACGTGATCCGGCGCGTTGACGGAATGCGTCTTCATCGAAGCTTCATCTTACAATCTATTTTTCCCCATGATGGAACGGCTTTCGGCCATATGTATGTCAAATTTCACCAGAGGGTCGGTCTGAACCGATGAAGATTTCTTGTCCCTTCTCTCAATGGTTTCTGAATTCTTTCTCATTAGACAAGTTCAAGATACGGCGCATTATTGCAGCCGCTTCTTATACTTGAGCTCCTGAAGCCTGATTTCCAGCCGATTTCTATTGCTGGATAACGTCATTTGTGACTGCAGTGTCTCCGACTGTCCAGACCTGACAAGGGTGTGCATTTTGCTGACAGTCCGAGTACGGAGTCAAGGGTTCACTGTTCAACGTTCAATCCGTTACCCTGATGACCTGGTCAACAATCGCCAACGCATTGGGCCACGCTGCCGAACCGATCGGATGATTTGATGACCGCCTTCCAAGCTCTGTGAACAACTTAGAACTCGAGGAAGCTCAATCCGACAGTGAAATGCCGCCGAATCTGATTCAATAGGTGGCAACCATGCATCATCTCCTCAAATCAATGTGCTCACACGGTTGCCTGGTGGTGCTGCGGCTGGTACAGTGACATCAAGCGCTGTCTCTCTATATAAATAACTTGTTTCGTGGTTACAAGGTCTCCCTGTGCATGGCTGAGCCCAACCTCTCGCGGCGGAGGAAGAACGAGCGCGTAGTGACGGACCCTGTCACGCATCTTCCGCTCGTCGTACACGATTACGCAGACGAAGAACTCGACAGAATCCCCTCTCACCCTACCAAGACGCAGGACGAACACTCGCCTGAAGAGGACGATGTTGATTCTCATGTGCGACATGTGTCACTCGAATGTGTCCTGAATGAGGAGCTGCGGAGGGGCCGATGGCGCCTGCCAGGCGACTCAGAGGTAGAGAGCAAGACAAAGATACAAACGGCGATTGTCGCGACACTAGTCACTGCTGCTGGAGGACCTGCGGGCCTGGTGGCTTTGTGGGTGTGGAGCAAATTTCTAGGCCGACCGGGATTCGGTATGCTGGAGCTCTTTGCTGGCGTGAGCGGGTCTCTGGTGCTCGCGCTAATGGTCGGCACTTGTGTTCTCTTCTTACCGTTATCGACTCTCCTCCAATTCTTCCAAAGAGAAATCCAGTCTCGACTCAAACTCAATATCGCCATTGGTATTGAGGTAAGTACGCCTACTTATCCCCATTTCTAATTCATTTATCAAATTCGTCCAGTCCGATCACCCAGACACCATTCAATCTTCGGACCCAGATACCGTACCGCCCACCCTCCCACCTTTCCAACCCCCTCACCAATCCCCCGAAACCGCAATATGGCTCAATTCCCTCCTACACTCACTGTGGCCTATCGTCAACCCCGCCCTCTTCACCTCCATCTCCGATATGCTCGAAGACGCCCTTCAAGCTTCCCTTCCCTCCTTTGTCCACGGCGTTCACGTTGCCGACATCGGTCAAGGCTCTGAGCCCATGCGTATCCTTGGTATCCAGTGGCTCGACTCCGGACGTCTACAGGGGGACATTTTCAATATCGAGGTGGCAGTTGCATACCGTGCGAGGACGGCACAAAGGGAGAAAGGGAGGAGGTTGAAGGACCTGGCGGAGAGTGCCCACTTGTTGATGGAGTTTCTTGTTCCCGCAGGAGTGGTTATACCTGTGTGGGTCGAATTGACAGGCCTCCTTGCGACTGCAAGGATGCGCATACAGCTAATGCCCAACCCGCCTTTTTTTGCGCTGTGTACGTTGACGCTGCTAGGCCAGCCAAAGACCACGATCGCATGCACACCCCTCGCGAAGAACTTTTTGAACCTGATGAACATACCTGTGTTGTCGGACTGGCTGCAGAAGATCATCGATGGTGTCATCTCAGAGTATGTCGCGCCGAGGAGTCTGACTTTGGATTTGAAGACCATGTTGATGGGGCAGGAGAAGAAAGATACGCTTGCAGAGGGAGTACTTGTTGTTACTGTGAAGAGTGCAAAGGGCTTTAGTGGCGGAGACAGTGGAAATATTTTTGCGACGAAGAACGGGAAGAGGGGGGACACATATGTCAAGGTGGGATGGGGTAAGTGGGGTAAACCGCTCTGGTCGACGAGGTACGTGGTCTCTGGAACTTTATTGATTATTGGCCTGACTTCGATTAGAATTGTCAAGAGCGACGGTCATCCTGTATGGGAGGAAACGACGGTCCTTCTCGTCGGTCCAGCCGAGACAAATGCAAATGAATTTCTAAGACTTCAACTCTGGGATTCTGGTACGTCTTTCTCGCCATCGCATCTCAAATATTTCAACGATTCTCTAGATCTCTTCACCGCTGATGACTGCCTCGGCACCATCGACTTTCCTCTCAAGAACATTATGTTGAACTCCTTCAAGTGTTCCTCAGCTCGTAAAGATAACTTTACTGGAATGAACGACAAGCCACGTCCA
>JAGGAV010015985.1:0-12936 GCA_017657295.1 Termitomyces sp. DKA64
TCCCAATGAGTGAATATTTTAAAATGGCCATTACTCCATCAGTTTTGATTTAAATTACATAAGCCAAGATGCAATTTGTAGCTGCGATGCCATAGTATTTTACATGATTTAACCAGAATTTTATATACTCCCAATCCTTCATGCCAATGTCATCTTTCAAAAAGTATAAAACATTGGGACAGTTTTTTGAGCCACTGTAAGTACTCCAGTTTCCCACCATGGTGAATCCATTTGCTCCATGACACCCAGTCTCTGGAGCACTCATTCTGGGTTTTTCCAACCTGTCTGCACCTTTTTTCCATGTTTTCCCTCTGCATGTACCTCTTCTTCCTCAGACTCTTCCAAAACTTTATTTTCTATCACATACAATCCTCATTCCAAGTTACATTATCTACATTGCCCCCATCCTTCTTCTTATATGCATCCTCCTTTCTAGCAACCTCTTATAATGTGCCACAACTTGCACCTTCTACTTTGAATATTCCAACTTCTTAGACTTTACATGCACCAAACCCACTTCATCCACTGCCTCCTCCAGTGCATTGGTCAAATTTGGTCCCATCTCCTCAAACTAGTCCTCTTCATCCTTTTGTTACTCCTTGACATCGTCCAGTTCCTCCACATATAGTCCTGATTTCTTTGCATGTCATTTCCAATTCCTTCCTATACACCTCCTTCACTAGCTCCTTTTGTTTCTTTGTGTCCACCATCTGTACTTTTACCTATAGCTCCTCCTTGAGGCCCACCTGCCATTTTTCCTTGTCCAGAATTTTTTTACATTTTCCATCATTGCCACCTTGTGCTCAGAATCATTCAGTTTTACCATTATATACACAATCCATATGCTGGCTATTATGCATATATGGGTTATGGCCATGGCCATACTCCAAATTTTTAACAACATAACTACAATAACTTTTTCACACCTAATCCTTGATTACACCCAAATTATTATAAACATATTCCTCCATATACTCCTCCAGCACAAACCATTGATTTTGAAACCACCAACCATTCTGAATCTTCCTGTAAGGGGACAATCTCTCTACAGGTAAACCAGGCAAGAGCAGGCAAGGCACAGGCAATGAGTGAGAGTCAAGGGGGCACAGAGGCAGCCAAGAGTTGGGCAGAGGACAAGCACAGCAAGCTCAGCATGGAGACAATGCTGGAGCATCTTACAGTCAGATCAATGAATAACCCTGGTGAACACTGCTATTACTTGGTCTGAGGATATTCTATCCTGCAGACCATCCTACATACTACATCATTAGTAATAATGACTAACATCATACCTATTCATTGGGTCATGGTATGTAAGGAAGAATGACTAACAATAATCTATATGGAGTAATGTTCAAGTATGTGATTCATGGAAGGCAACTAATGGGGACAGGAGAGTGAAGGGCATGACAGGCAGTATGTTGGATGTACTAGAATGATAAATCAACCTTGGACTAAGCCTGGAATCAAATTGGACAGTCCAGACAGAACCATTCCCTTACATCTTGGCATGCCAATTGTTCTGTAGGTAGTTAACTAGAGGCAGATATACTGCTCCAGGGTTTGGTTTACTCATTCCATTTGCCCATCAGTCTCTGGGTGGTAGGTGGTGGAAAGGTTGGTCTTTATTTCCAGGGCCTTGCATAACAATTGCCAAAACTGGGGGACACAAAGGGGACTGCAGTCAGAGACAATATTGTTCAGAAGTCTGTGCTTGGAGAAAACATGTTCAAGGAAGAGTTTGGTGAACTCCAGAACATTGTTGGTGGTGTGGCAAGAGATGAAAAGGGTTTGCTTGATGAGGCACCAGACAATGACAAGGATGGCATTAAACTCTTTGGACTCAGGGAGTTCAACAATGTGGTCCATTGAAATTGGCAGCCAACAGGGAAGGATTTCAGCAGACCATAGGGGCAGTGACAGGGAACTTTGGCTCAGAGGCATGGCTTGCAAGCCCAATGTACCAGGTGACATCCTTCTTCATTTTTGGCCAAAAGTAAGTCTGGGAAATGAGTTGGAGAGTCTCATGGATTCCCAGGTGTCCCCAGAGTTTGTGGTCATGGTGCTGTCAGAGAATGTTGAGGCAGACAGACTTATGGTCTGGAGCATAGATTTGTTCATTCTGCAGCAAGAAGTCCAGAGACAGTGTAAAGGGTTGGTCAGCCACTAAGTCATTGGCAAGGTTATTCTAGGGGTTGTGCTGGGTGAAGAAGGTGTCCTGGGGTGCATTTTGGATTTGGTGGAGGACCCATTCATAATCAGCACAGCATGAAGATGTTCAGGGAGAATTACTACTTGGTGGCTGAATGCATTGCATTTGGCTACAAATGATTTCTTAGGATACATGTCTGGTTTCTAGGTGAGGGCATTGGGCTTTGCACCAAGTTAACCAGGGCAGTAGTAAATGGTAAAATCATATTTGGAGAGGGTTTTGGACCAGTGGGCTTTTTGGCATGCCTCCCAGGGGTAAATCATTGTTGCCTGTGGGTGATTCTGGGGCCCAACAGGGGAGTGTGGGTCTGCTGGAGGTTGGTGGTCCTAAATTGCCATTAGCATTGAAGGATCAGTTTGACAAGGGGCTTAGAGAAACAGGGGGTCAGGGCAGCCTAAAAAAAGGGGGGAAAGCAAGTCTTGGTGTTCTGAGGGCCATGGGCTGACATAGCAGAGCCAGGGCATTGTTGCAAGGCAGCAGTGCATTCCCATGGGATGTGCACAGGTTGATATGGGGGGGGGTAAATTCCTAAGGAGGTCTGGGGCTCTATCTTGAGGGATGGGTTCCCCACCAGGGATCTCTGGCTCATGCTGTAAGAGAGGGTGTGGGTGGAGGTGAGTGTAAGGGGACCAGTCCCCAGACCGTAGCCCATTCCAAGCTTAGTCCAATGACACGCCCATTCTTAGCACATCCAAATGACCACTTGGCCCATCCTATCCCCCTCCATCTACTAGTAGTCAGTCTTGATGAGTCATATGCATGGACCTTACTCAGCATCAATTATTGTTAGTCATACTCCATTACATACTGGGGCCTGCTTAGTTAAATAGCATTAGTAACTGTACAGCCACCGATGTAGTATAAATAGGCAGCCTGTGGATAGCATATCCCCAGGCTGAACAATAGCAGTATTCTCAGGCCTATCCATTGAATCAACTGTAAGCTCCTCTAGCAATGTCCAATCCTCTGCTGCCTTACTTGCCTCTTGCTCGACTCTTGCCTGCCTTTGGCCTGCTTGACTCTTGCTTGATGCTCGCATTGCTGCTCTGAGGAAGGAGTTCTGCAGATGCTAAGCCTTGCCCTTACAGTGAGGTTGTTATCAGTGGGATTTAGCTGGGGCAGTCCCTTGGTGTGCAGCTCAGGTTCAGTGAGCTGGTTGCAGGAGTGGAAAGCACTGGGAATGGAGTATGCCCAGGGGTTCACCAAGAGGCCAATGGTACAGGCAGCAGGTTGGTTGAAGAGCCCTCCCATGGGGTTGAGGAACCTTAAAATATTGGATGCAGTGTTAAGCTCCTCTTGTTGGCAAGGAATGGGGGCTAGGGCCTCAATCCATGCTCTGACCAGCTCTTCTTGTTGTATGTGGAAGGAGCAGGCTGGGTCCACCAAGTCCTCAAAAGGGCTTGTGTGTATCTCATCCACTAGGGCATGTAGTCTATCTCAGAGGTTGGCATCTGCCTTGAGAGTGTTTTTTATGTTCTCGGAGAGGGTGTCCTGCTGGTAGCATTTGTGGAAGTCAAAGAGATGATCCACCCATTTCTCCAGAGTCCTGGAGATGTTGTGGTGTCCCAGGCTGATGAGGAGAGTGTGTGTGAGTGCACTTGGAAAACTCCAAGGGAGAGATGCAGAGTGAGCAGAGGATCTCATTGTGCTGTTAAACATAGGCTTTGATCCATTGCTATCTGCTCATGGAGAAAGGTGGGTTTTGAATGAGGGATACAGTGGGGGGTTGGGGTCAAGGGAGGAAGTAGTTATCAGGCTGTTCCAGTGGGACCAGGGCCACAATAGGAACTTGATAAGTATAGTAGGGTCCTGGGGCAAGGAAGGCTGTGTTAGCTGGGGCTGCAGGTGGCCACTTTCAGGCAATCCTCCAGGTAGCATGTGGGCATAGGTTCCTTCAGTGATGTATATAGAAGGGTGTCACCAGTCTGGGGTGCTCCCTGACTGATGGAGGGGCCATAGGATACCTGGTTCTGATTCAGAGCCCAGTATTGGGGAGCCAGTGTGGGATAGCATTCAGTGGGCAGAGTCAGATAGAATGGGGGGAAGTTGTCATGATCTGTCCCTGGATTCCTGAGCCTCACTCCAACCCCCAGATTGCACTCCAACTAACCCCAACAGCCCTGGAGCACACTCCAACCCCCCACAAGCTCCTACAACTGACTCCCACACCCATAGCAGACCCCAATGCTTCTCTGGCAAATCCCAGCACTTCTCCCAGTAGGCCCCATCACTTCCTCAACCTCAACCAAAGACCTGGGTAACCCCAATACTTCTTTTGGCCCCTGGCTGGCATCACACATCATGAATCCACATCAAAGCTTCACTGCAACATCTCAGGACATTCCCTGCACCTGTACAATGGTAACTGACAACCATGTGGTCCCTAGGAGCTTGGACCTTTAGTTCCATAGCTTGGAGAGGGTTTCCCATCAGTATTTAGGTCATAGAGTAATGTCAATTATAGTAGTCATGATATTACCTATGTTTTGTGTCCCAGTTTTGTCTTGTGTCCTAGTTCTTGTGTTTCTTCATATCTTTCCAATTCTGTCTTATTTCATTCTTGTCTTGTCTTGCGCCTCTCAGTCTCCTGGCTTAGCCTTCAGTCTTCTGGCCCATTCTCATGTCTCCTGGTTTTAACAAATGTACGAATTTAAACCTAATCCCTGCATAGAGTCATTGTTGTCAGCTTGCAGGTTAGTAGACTCATGAATGAATGAATGAATAATTCAAGTTTAACTGCCGGCAAGCTATACTATTGGGTAAGGAGCGGGGAGTGATTATTACATCACTCTTAATCACGATAGGATGTTGTAGGATTCTGCGGCTTGTTCTAGTGTTGTGATCCATACATCGCCTGCCGGCTTTTGTGTCGGCTTGTTTTGTAGTTGGGTTCATCTTGGTAGTCTGTGTGTGATATCAGGGCGTCAGTTGCTTTTGATAGACCTGCCCTGAGGGTCTCGTCCCTGAAAAAATCATCCCTACCCCCCTACCTCTCCCTGCACCTCAGGCCACCTGTGCCCCGTTGCGTCGACGATATCCTTCCTATTTGCCAGTCTTCGTAATTGTTCGTTCTTTCTATCCGCGTATTCTCTCCCCTTTCACTTCTTCACCTTTCCCTCCCAATTCTCCCGCCCTTCCTCCTCGTCCCTTGTGCCTCCCGTGTCATGTTCCTCCTCGCTCTCCTCGCCCCTTCCTCCTGACTCTCCTCACCTCCGTCAGCTTCGTCGTTTTCTGCTGGTTTGTCTGTAGCAGTGCATGGTTTCCCCGTGTTCGTAAATGCTATTCCACGACTTATACAGACATTCAGATCAAAATTGAGATGTTTACCACCTCTGCGACTAACGAAATTAATACTACGTATCCAACATCCACTGCCTTACCTCATTGTCAAGACACTCTTGAGTCCGTGCTAAACAGCCCTTTAGATGGACATGACGATGGTTTCTGTGAACTTGCTGATCGACGACTTGCCTGGTGGGATTCAGCGCGTCTCAGGACCTGGATGTCAGACCGAGGCTATACACTCTATCAGCGATGGTACAATAGTTCGGGTGTCACTTCAGACATCGTTTTTCTGCCCGGGGCTGAACGACAAGAGACATCTTTCCCCTACGTATACCATGGGGGTCCAGAGAAAAATGTCCAGGAGCCATTTAGTGCGCGCACAGGCGAAAGGGTATGCTTCGTTCTTTGTTTTCGCTTCGGCTCATATATCCACTGGTAACTTAGGCAATCGTCAGATATGCTCTGGACTCTCAGGGCAGGCATGTCGCCATAAAGGCGATATTATCCGGGAGCGAGGAGTGTCGTATCCTTGAATACCTTCAGGATCAGGGTGTATCGGCGTCATCAGATGAATTCCAGAATGTAATACCCGTCCTTGACATCCTCTCATGCGAGGGTCACTGGCTCGCCATCATGCCTCGGTCCGCGACTTCATTGCGTTTCAAAGAATAAATCACCCACGACATCTAGATGGGGCTTGTATCCCTTGGAACCAGGCTATCGTAGCATGAAGGAAGTATACCATTTTATTCATTGTCTCCTGAAGGTCAGGTGTCTATTGCTCTCGTCTCAAACAACACCTGACCTTACATCCAGGGTTTAACCTATCTCCACTCACACAGAATAGTTCATGGAGTGTGTTGTTACATTTCTTTCAGAACTAAAGGCATTATTCAAATAGCGTCCAGGACATCAAGACAGAGAACATACTCATCAACCACTTCGACAGTCATTATGATGATGGGTATAACGCTCATCCCGCGTCTCTGCGTATTCAGGGAAATTTGGATTATGCGCTCTTTGACTTTGGCCATTCAACCATGTTTCCGCAATCTGTACGGATCAATGAATGTCGACTTCCCAACTATATCTCTTTTGCCACATATCCAATTCAACGTCCAGATGGTAACCATCAAGGGGAAATCGATTTCGATCCCTTTGCTTTTGATGCGGGTATGCTGGGTGTTCTCTTTTGTGAAGAATTCCAGGTAAGTCGTGTGTTCACCGAATCAATTTTTGTACTCATCTTCCGATTATTGACCAGCATCTTACAAATTTGGCACCTATGTTGGCACCCCTTTTTGACATGATGACAACGAGAAACATCTCGAGGCGTTTCACAGCATCAGAAGCCCTGACATTTTTCGAGGAGCAAGTTCAACCTCTAACACCTGAATTGGAAAAGGTGGGATGTCAACCGCGACGCCTTTTTTCACATCCACCACGTTACGATACCTTCGACCGCTGGCAGAACTTGCATCCCGAATTCGTCGAAAAATGGTCCATATTCCGCGATCCGCCTGTTCCTTTCTATGTCCGAATTCTGCGAACGCTTTGCGGACGTCCTTGAGGATGGCATTCTGTTAACAGGATTCGTCATTTAGCCCATTTTATTACCTATTGGATACCTTTTCGCAAGAGGATGTCAGACATCTCGGAGTATGAACACATATATACATACCTTTGACCTTTTCGGCTTCCCTCCTCGTGTTCCTCTTTTTGTTTTCTATCCTTGACTCCTGGGGACAGCGCTCCAGGTTGAGGTCTACTACCATATTGATATTCAGGCTCCGTAAGTAATGTGCCTGTCGTAAGTAGTTCACTTACAACATCGGACATGACGCAAACTACCTACAGGAGAAACTATCGAAGGATTGGATCTTGGCTTCTCCCTTGGGGAAATCTTGGAGTTTCAATGACCGGAGATCCAAGATCCTTTTGCAATATATATCAAACACCCTTCATACTGAATAGCCCTGATAATCCACGGTACGAACCACTACAGCATCTACGAGGTAA
The DNA here is from genome assembly GCA_017657295.1 of Termitomyces sp. DKA64. Taxonomy (NCBI): domain Eukaryota; kingdom Fungi; phylum Basidiomycota; class Agaricomycetes; order Agaricales; family Lyophyllaceae; genus Termitomyces; species Termitomyces sp. DKA64. The sequence continues at coordinate 7,517 of JAGGAV010015985.1, forward strand.
CTAGGTTGGTACGAAATCAAAAGATTTAGAATTTGGTGATTTTTGGTGATGGTTAGCCCAGAACGATCGTCATGACTATAGACAGATAAATAGGACGGTGACCAACATGAAAGACTCCTTGACCAAGTTGTACATGTAACCATGAATTCACTTCCAGCAGTCAGACAGATCCTGATTGGCCCATGTTGTGCTTGCTTTGATAAACAGGATACGACTCCTCTCTCTGATCGAATCAAGGCTTCGACGGGGACCCCAGAGCCCGGTGCACGATTGGTTGTGATGTGATTCATGGGTATAAACTGGATCATTCCTGCTGACGGCCAGACTCGGTGCCATTATTGATGCCAAAGTAGTTTGGATCCGGGTTGACCATTTCATAAAAGTTCGTACCACAGAGCAACAGTAACGTGAATAAGGGTAGTAGCTTGCATTGGAACCAGCGTCAAAGGGACAGGTAATAGCTAAAAATTCGTGAAACCTTCATAGCATCTGATGGAGGTAGGTGATGAGAGTCATCAATTCTGGCGACTTGTATCGCATCATGACATGTCAAGCGGGGGAGATGTGCGGGAGACGTGGACAGCCACGGGACTCTACAGAGGAATTAGGATATGTGTTGCTTGAATATGGCTGTAGCGGCGAAATGAGAGCATTCTCTGGGAGGCGATATAAAGTAGAAGAGTTGGAATATGACGGTCGGCCATCTTGCCTCTGTGATCGAAATTTCAGTGTCCTTTTCGTATCAGCCCTTATTGTGAGAAGAAGCTTGATGAAGTGGATAGGATAGAATCGTGTAGTCTCGCATCGTACACGGTAGAGGTGGCGGCCAGTGACGCGGCCGCTTGGAAAATATCAGGCTTGATCCGAAGACTCCAGCCAAACAACGCCCAGAAAGAAGAAAATCCCAACTCAACTGGGTGGGTTCATGCCACCTAGTCCGGTGTACAACTCGTTCTGTGTGTTATGCTCGACTGTTAACATCCTCTCTCATGTTGTTCAACATAGAGCCTCTCATGTTGCGCCACAGACCACTGCATGGCTGCAACAACGCTGTGAAGCTGTGAAACCAAAAAAGTCATCCAGTCCACGATCAAAATTGCCAGACGCGCCGAGATTGGAGCCTACAGAACAACGGGAGATTAGTCATATAGCGGTGGAACATATCCAGCCAGAGATCCCGATAAGAGCTGGAATACACGCTACTCTGCAAAATTCTGTTCTCGACTCGGTAGCCACTGAGACGCGGGGACCAGAATTACGCGAAGATTTGCCTATATGGTCGCAAACGACCAGGAAAGCAACAACACTTACTCTAGAGCAGCCTTCGACCCTGTCCACGCCTACTTCTCCTGCAGATATACCCAAAGAAACTACTGTTATCCCACAAAACTCGAAAAATGTTCGTACAATTACAAGGAGAATCTTGCACTAAAAAGCTGTGCTTAAACTCAATTTTTCTAGATACCTGAGCAAGTGGAACCTACAATGCAAACCGAAGAGTTCGTTGCCCCCGTGCGAAACCTCCAGTCATCCAAAGTTCCGTCATCACGTATCGGGAGATTGTTTCACTATGGAGGCACGTCTCTTCACGTCTCAACATTTCTCTTTTTAACATCACACTCCAGGACTTGCTGCTTCACTCGGATACGGCGCGGCCTCAGAACTCCTTCGTCGAACTGGCGGCGCGTCATCTAAGGGTCAATCATCGGTCTTCATGACGGAAGCAAACATTAAACGGCTAGTGTCGAAATTGTCACAAATGCGTGGGGCTGCGCTGAAGCTGGGACAGTTCCTCAGTATTCAAGGTCAAGTCCTATATTTAATATCTTTTGAATAACATCATGAAATTCAGATACTTACATTGCTTCATTAGACACTCACGTCTTACCAGCGGAAGTCGACCAAATATTCCGAAGAGTACAAGACAGTGCTCATTACATGCCCGACTGGCAGATGGAAGTCCGTGTTTTCATGGATTCTTTCTTCCTCGCCTATCCTGACTTCATCTAGAAAGTCATGACGAGTTCTCTGGGCCCCAACTGGGCTCAAAATTTTCAATCATTCGAAAGGCTCCCCTTCGCCGCCGCCTCTATTGGACAAGTTCACGGCGCTGTCCTCGCGGCCTCAGTGTCCCCGACAGGACGTCCAGAGCCTGTGGCAGTCAAGATTCAGTTCCCGAATATAGTAAATTCTATTGACAGTGACCTGAGCTACATCAAGGTTCTCCTCACGGCTGGCCGACTACTTCCGAAAGGGCTTTTCTTGGATCGAAGTGTCCAGGTATGTGTTTGTTTCCTCGTCTGAGGGATTCGGCCTGCTGATAGACTTTGTGGACAGGTCTTGAAGGATGAGCTGGCGGATGAGTGCGATTACACCCGCGAGGGATCATTCCTAACGAAGTTTGGGTCTCTGGGATATCTGGGAAGAGACTCCCGGTTCAAGGTTCCTTGGGTATGGGAGGGCAGCACGAAATCGGTGTTGGTGATGGAACGTGTGCATGGGATCAGCGTTGGGGATGCGGATATCAGTGGTATGAGCAAGAAAGACAGAGATGATGTGGGTTTTGTTGACTGTCATTCATTTGTCCAGGACTAATTGGGTGATGTCGTCTAGATCGCAGCGTGGATACTGGAACTATGCCTTAAGGAATTGTTTGAGTTCAGAGTTATGCAGACGGATCCTAATTGGTCTAATTTCCTTTGGAATGCACACACACGGAGAGTACGATGCTTCCCTTCGATCGCCTGTTTGACTGTGTACATTGACCACAATTGTAGGTCGAGCTCGTAGATTTTGGCGCAACGAGAGAATATTCGAAGGAGTTCATGGATAGCTGGCTTCGCCTTCTTCAAGCCGCCGCAGTTGAAGATCGTGACTCATGCATCGAGTGGAGTCTTAAGCTTGGGTATTTGACTGGCAGGGAGGACGAGGTAAGGCGTCTTCATTGCATCCACTTCTGACCCAGTTGACACTTCCTTGCAGGTTATGCTAGATGCACATGTCAATTCCATGATACTTTTAGCCACGCCGTTCAAGGCTTCGACACCACAACCATTCAACTTTGGTCCAGGGTCGACCTGGTCCAATATCACCGCAGAAATTCGGGCTCAGATTCCTGTGATGCTCATGCACAGGCTTACACCGCCACCAAGAGAGACGTACAGTCTCAACAGGTCAGCAATCCATTTCTATGTTTCAGACGCTCTGCTGATATCAAACTTATCACAGAAAATTGAGTGGGACTTTCCTGCTAGCAGCGAGGCTTGGTGCAACGATTGATGCCCGAATGGTTTGGGATCGAGTCGTATCGAAATATCAATTCAGTCCTTAAGCTTGAGATTGATTATTCGATACCATCCCAATCATGTAATTGGAACGAGATCATTATTATTTAATGATTTGGCCATTACCAAAAAAAACCGTCGAACTTTTGGTTACCACTTACAGGCCTTGTGCATGATGATTGTGAATTTAGAGGTGACGGCTCATGTACAACCATTACTGCCGAACAACATGTTTGAGCAGAAGAGAGCGATAATGAATAGTCTGGGACGCTCGAGTATCGTCCTCAGTCACAACGAAAGCACTGAGAATGCAAAAGATCGAAAGCAGACGAGAACGTGGACGAGAATTAAAGCAGCTGAAAATGAGACCACTTGTACCCAAGCTAAACCTTGTGAGTCTGGCAATTGTCTCCTATCATCTCCGACATGTGTACATTGATCCGATAGGTGGCGCATCTTTGGCGTACCTTTGGCACGTCATCTCCTTATGTCATATACTACATCCCGTTGTTCAGCACCGTATACATGACAGTTGATGGGCCATTATGCACAACCCCGAAGTAAGCCCCATTCTTCAGGCTAGGACACCTCCGACTCGGAATGACCTTGGAAGGCAAACTCATATCAGCATATCCGTGTCGGAACTCAGCCACTTTTGACAATCACCTTATCTTCCCAATCTATGCCTGTCGCAAGTATTGGCCGCTACGCGATCCTACCTACCGCAAGATTGATCTTACACATGGGGATAAGGGCCATTCAAGATCAAAACCTCGAGCTTCCGTAGTTGTCATATATTAGAGTGAAGTAGCGACACTAGTGCTTTTATGAGTGCCATCGATTGGTTCGATAAAGCATTCTAGAATTTTGGCGTCGCGGTTGAATTTTTTTTGCTGCGTATATTATATTCTCTCTAGCATTCATCGATTACTTATCCATCAATATCACAAGGGATGTGTCAATGGCGTGTTGGAATATCGGTGCGTGATTGAGTCAAGTGATGCAAGCCGTTTCCGCAATTTGAATTATCTGACAACGTCATGCTCACCAGACCTAGGGAAGGCGTCCGCAGCACACATGAGACGCGACCGATGCAGTATCGTATATCACAGACCCCCAACAGATCCCGGCTGCTTGCATGCGGACCGCGCCGGTAATTCAACCAACCAACCAACCGCGATTGCAACTATCTGACAACATCATGCTCACCAGACCTCATCGTGTCAGTAGATACGTTCTTGTGACTTAGGTATTGGACCTACATACACATTCCACCTTTCGGACCGTGACCTCTTTATTTTGTATTTAAAAGGCGGTCTACGTTGACCTACAATACGGGTTTACATCCTCTCCAAGATACTTCTCGTGCAGGTTCAATACATCAGCATTCTCAAGATTTAGCATCTCCCTACATCCTGTCACAAGCAGCGTCCTCTTTTTCATTAGAACCAGATCAACACATCGTCGATCATCTCTGGCATCAACACAATTCAGCTTGGTATGGTGCTTTGCTTGACGACTTCATTTGATTCATTCAGATTTGTAATTGTTCGGATTTCCTCTCAACGGTTGAATTCGTTATGCCTCCCGTCACCCCTATCGTCCTTAATTAAAGTATGTTATAATTGGTCAGATTCTGTCATCATCGATGGTCTTGTTGATATTTGTTGACCCTAGTCACTGTCACCTCCTTCATATCACGTGTAGTCACATATACAGTCACGATCCGTTAACTTACATCCTCAGTTGTTACTCCCACATTGGACGACACTGAGGATGTAAGTATTCCTGTATTGTTGTTTTCTTTTCGTGTCTGACGCGTACCTTATGTAGCACTATCATTTGTCGTTCTATAGGTACGCGAATACATCAGTTGTTACTCCCACATTGGACAACACTGAGGATCACTATCATTTGTTGTTCTATAGGTCCGTAGTATTAGGCCGGCAGGTTATGGGCATCCTTTTATAGGGTAGCCGAGCTTTCGTACTGGACCTAGTGGTGCAACTCACGCTCTTGTCCTCATATTTTTTTTCTTTGTTTCGCTGGATTTGCTTCTGTTCCTATCTCCGTCTCTGATCGATCGAGGTGTTCGTACCGTTCGATCCCTCTGATTTCGGGTATTTAGGATCCTGG
>JAGGAV010015986.1:0-12921 GCA_017657295.1 Termitomyces sp. DKA64
GATATGTAATAGATAATACAAATAGTAGACTAATCACCTAGCAGAGGGGAATCCAAAGAGAACAAGTCTAAGGATCTCCTCTGCTCAGTGCAGCACATCAGGGGGTGGCAGAGGCATGGGAATGACTGTGTAGGTGACCAGAGTTAGCCAAAGTATACAATGATGGATCATAGAAAGTTCTGGAGGTCTCCAGAGATCTCTGGAGACCTGTAAAATGCCCTGGAGTCATTGAACAAGCCCCAGGGAAGCAGAAACAGGCCAGGAGAGTTGGTGTCAGACAGGGGTGGAGGTCAGAAAGGGTAGTCCCCTGACAGTGCTGGAATTATAGGAGTGGGGCACTGGAGACTGGCAACTAGAGCTGGGCAGTGAGTTGGGTGCATGTGGCATAGCTCCTGTCAAATCTCCATGAGCTGCCACTGATTCCAGGCCACCTTATATCAGGAGGCAATCCACTCATTGTCTGCACAGCCCTTGGCAAGGTTGTTGATGCATTCTAGCAGTGCAAGGTGCAGGCTGTCCTAGAAGGTGAGGCACAGTTGAAGACCATCTGGGTAGGCCACTTGCTCAACTAATGCCCTAAAGGAGTTGATATATTTGTCCAGCATCCATTTCCCTTGTCCATACTGCTCCCTGCTACACAGTGCAGATGCAGCAGTTTTGGCAGGGTCAATTGAGAAGAACTCCACCTAGAAGTCCTTTTTGAAGGCAGTCCAATCTGCAAAGCTTCTAACACCTCCAGGGTGTTGAAACACCCATAGTGCATAGGTGGAGGCACATCTGGTCTTCATATATGACAGTACCCAAGCCATCTTCAGTGCATTGGAGTCAAAGGCATCTCTGGTGAGGTGAATATAGGTGAGACAGGACTAAAGGAAGCACTCCCCACCAGAGTGATTGGCATCATATGTGTCCAGGAGTGCAAGATGGGGAATCTATGCTTGGGAGTTTACCAGAGCTACAGGAGAGACTACTGGAGCAGCCAGGGGTGATTCCACCACCAGGGGTGGCACAGAGGTGGGGGGCAGGCACTCTAGTAGTGCCTGAAGGGATTGGGAAATGAGATTGGTGATTTGGCAGAAGGCAGAGAGTTTAGTCATGTGATGGGTGAGGGAAGATTGGGTCAGTTGCACCTGGCTCCCTAGGTGTAGCAAGTGAGTCCAGGCCTTGTCATGAGAGGCCAGAGCCTCCAGAGGAGTGTCTGGGTTGGCAAGCTGAGACATAGAATTCCATGGGTGCTTAAGCCTGGTGGGGAAGCAACAGATAGGGGGCTCAGAGATTCCTTGCAGGCTATGAGGGGCTTCCAGACCAGGGTTATGAGACTTGTTCTGCTATAAGGGCAACTCCCAGGAGTGGCATCTAAATCATGCAGCTAGCAGAGAGGAATCCAAAGTATATTAGGAAAAGTAATCAATGATACAATTGGTAACTAATCACCTAGCAGAGGGGAATTCAAATAGAACAAGTCTAAGGATCCCTACTGCTTAATGTAGCACATTAACAGGTGGTGGAGGTGTGAGAATGACTGTATAGATGACAAGTTCTGGGGGTTTCCCAAAAAGGAGAATGACCCCTGGAGATCTCCAGGGATCTGGAGAGTGCCCTAGAGGTGTTGAACAAGCCTCAGGGAAAGGGAGTGGGTTAAGGAGAGTCAGCATAGGTTGGGTGTGAAGGTTGAAAATGGAAGTCCCTGACATTCTCCTGGGGATACACCCTGCCCCTCTGCAATAACACCCTAATTCCCCTCAACAGCCCCTCAGTCCAGGAGCCCTGAGGACAGCCCTTCCCTCTGCACTACCCCAATCCCTGCCAATTTCTTTACCTAGCCACACTGACACCAACAACTTTGGACTGCTGACCCCTAGAGGACCCCCTCCCCCTTGCTGGGCCCTGGGGCCTCCCCTGGGCAATGTTGGACCGAATCCCAGCAGTGGACCTCCCAATGGCAGACCTCCCAACAGATGGGGCCTGGCCATAGACAACTTCCCTCCTCAGCATGGAGGCAGGAACAATGATTATTACTACTACGATGCCAGACCCCCACCCCAAAACCAAAACAATCAAGACAATACTCATGACACACTGCCTCAGGAAGGAAAGCTCAACATTCAGAAACTGGAACCCTTCAACAGCCAAGACCCTCAGAAATGGTGGACCTTCCTGACACAGTGTCTCACCATGTTTCAAGCTAAGCCCATCACTTTTCAGCTTGAGAGCTCATGAGTGGCCTTTGCTGGTTCATACTTGCAGGGCATCACCTTCAACCATTATATAGTGCTGCTCCAGTTCAACCCCAACAACCCAGTAGTCTTCAATTGGCCTGCCTTCACCCAGGAATTTTCAAGGTGAGTTCAGAGTATTTGACACTGTAGCAGAGGCAGAAGAAAACTTGTACAACCTCTGGATGTGCAATAATGAATGGTTCATGACCTTCATTATCTGGTTTGAGTGAGAAGCCTACAAGACTGGGTGAAACTACAACACTCTCCAGTTTGCCCTTTGCCATGCCCTCCCACAATGGATCAAGGACATCCTTCACCTTGCACCCAAGCAGCCTATGTATGATGGATACAAGGCCCTCATCACCCAGATTGATCAGTGCTATTGGGAAGACCAGAGTGAGAACCAAGGCCTGCAGAACAACTGGAACCCCTCTGGCAACCTTGGCTGGCAACTCAGAATGACTAACAACAACAGGACTACTGCCCCCACAGCACCTGCTAACCCTGCACCCCAATCCTCTCCCAGACAAGGCCTGGCTAGTACAAACTGACCCCCCAGACCATGCCTTACTGCCCAACTCAACACTGTTGACCTCTGTAACCCCCCTGACCCCCTGGACCCCAGCCCTAATGGTTTTCCAGACCCAGACAACCCCCCAACTCTGTAGATGATCAGGAGGCCTTATGCACTAACCAGATTAGAAACAGGCCCTGGATTGACATTCCAGCAGAGATGCAAAAGTGACCATGGAAGGAAGGGACATGCATTATGTGCAGTAAGCAGGGCCATTTCATCAATGAGTGCCCTAAACACCAGGTCATGGGACATGCTGTCTGGACTAATGATAGGAAAGACTGCAACTATCAGTTTATGGAAAATGACCTGGTGGTTTAGGTCATGAAGATGCACTAAATTGCAGATCAGACTCTGATGTCTTCTCTGCCCCAGCTACTTTTCTCCATGCAATAGCTATTACTCCAGACATCCTCTCAGCACACCTCCCCTCACACTCTGCCCACAACCTCCTTTTCCACACCACCCTCCCCTTCTTCTTTGATCCCATCCCCACTTTAATCAACAGCAGCATGACCAATAACTTCATTGACAAATTCCTAGCAGCACTCACTCCACAACCCCCCTGGCAACTTCCCCTCCCAATCCCCTTGAAGCTCTTTGATGGCAACCCTACCTCTGCCAGCAACATTACCTATTGCATGGAGACAAGGATCACCTTCACCAATAGACAGCAGCAGGATCTCCAATTACTGGTACAAAGCTGCATGCCTCTGCCTCCCCCCCCTCCCAATGTCTTGGAAGTCATCACTGATGTCTTCTAAACTCCCCCCCACAGCTCCACTTGAGGTCTGCATGATCATTCATTATCAATACTCACCTCAGCAACTCCCCCACCATCCTCCCTGCCCTTGTTGACAGTGAAGCCTCCAGAACCTTTGTCAGTGACCAGCTCAGCCTCTCCCACAAACCCCTCAGCATGCCTTTAAAACTACAGCTGTTCAATGAAAGACCTGCTTCCTCTGGAATCACCAAATTCCACTCCAGTGATAAGACCCATTTATTGCTGTGCACTGTTACCACCATCTCAGGCTATCTTATCTGATGCAGTACCTGACTCCAACATAGCCAAGCACCATCACATGAAAGCCTAAGTCTGTGATCTAGAAGCACTTGGTTGAGACCCTGCTTACTGATAGTTGCTAGCAACACTACATAGCAAAAAAGGGACTTTTGCCTCTAAAAATCAGATACTCAAAAAACACAAGACCTTCATCTCCATTTTTCTTGTCTCAATTAACCAACATACCTAAACAGTGTCTACATTTTAGACTCTGATGTGTGGTATGATTTTTTTTCATGTTTGATAGACATTAAGCAGTTTGTGACATTGCATATATATCCTTGGAAACTGTATTGGCACCTAGTATGCACACACTGACAGATGCTGTTGCTGGTGGCAACTACCTTTTCTTGCTGACTACTGCACTGACAAATTGTATAAATACCCCTGTATATACCTAGCACCAACAGAGAACCAGTACTCCCCATAGTATGTCTTCAAAATTCCCTCAGGCTCTCAGACCTCAGATCTCACTCTCATCTCTCTTCCTTGTCATTGTTAATGGCCTAGCAACAAGCCTTGACACCCTAGCTTTTGACATAGTCTAGGCACCATCTGTGGATGTCACCTTTGCCTTTGTTTTAGCAACATTAGCACCTATGGCTAGTGACTAGTCTTGCCCTTCTTGTTAACCCTACCAACTCTGCCCTTTTTACCCTTAGCAACTCTTTCCATTAACCTTAGCAACTTCCTCATTCCACCCCCTCTGAGTGACATTCACATTCTCTTTGTCTGGTTGCCCCCTTACTCCCTTAGTGATTCTGTGCTACTGACTAGTGGCACACTCTAGTGATGTTGATCCCCTTTTGTCTACTTCACATCCACACCTCTCCATGCTCTAGTTCTCTGGGATGTTTATCAACTTGCCCCTCAATCATTACCTTCCTATTACCAGCTACCCTATCTGATCACATGTGATCAGGTGGCATAGGAGCACATCACTGGCTCCCTCAACCTTGACAATGGCCTACAGTTCCTGGCCCACCTTGTTGCTACCCAACTCTGGGAGGTGACTCTGATCATGCTCAGACTACTCTGGCTATGTGACATCAACCCCAACATTGACTGGAAGGACCTCACCATGCATTTCCCTGGCCCCAAAGCCTGCCTGGCAGTCACTATCACCCTCCACCCTTACTGCCCCCATGACCCCAACAACTCCAATTCCACCCCCAGCAACACCAGAGCTACTGGCACTCCACCACACCTAAGGATGACCAAGAAGAGGAGGAAGAAGCACCCCCACCCTGAATTCCTTTAGGCACACCCTGATGGCTTCCCCCCAACAAAGGCCCAAAATACCCCACCTGACACCCTCAGACAACCTCAGACCCTACCATCACACCCTCAATGCCCAGCACCATTGATCCAGAAGCCCTTGACATCAAGATCATTGGTGCTGTCTCCTTCACATGGATCTTACAAGACAGCACCCCCACCTTCCAACTCCAGATCATCCTGACACTTCTGGAAGAACACCTCCATGCCAGCACCACCTTGTCTGAGACTCTGAAGGCAGAGGAACAGATCTTATGCAAAGTAGTCCTTTCAGAATGTCATGAACTTGCTGACATGTTCTCCAAAGGAAGTGCAAAGGAACTTCCCCCACACTGATTGTACAACCACAAGATTGACCTCAAGGATGGCACTTCCCCTCTCTTTGGCAAGATCTACAACACATCAGAAGTCAAACTCCAGGCCCTCAAGGACTACCTCAATGACATGCTTGGAAAGGGCTTCATTCAACCCTTGATCTCCACTGTGGGAGCCCCAGTTCTTTTTGACAAGAAGAAGGACAGCTCCCTCCATCTTTGTATAGATTACTAGGGACTCAATAAAGTCACCAAAAAGAACTGGTATCCTCTCCCCCTGATCAGTGACCTTGTTGACTGCCTCTGCAGTGCCAAGATCTATACCAAGATAGACCTTTGGTCCAGCCACAACAATGTCCAGATCACTCTGGGACATGAATGGAAGAGTGCCTTCCACACCCACTATGGCCTGTTTGGGTATCTAATGATGCCTTTCAGTATGACCACCTCCCCCACCACCTTTCAGTACTTCATGAACAACATTTTCCATGACATGAACAACAGCTTCCATGACATGAACAATGTCTTCATTATCATGTATCTGAGCAACATCCTCATCTACTCAAACTCTCTGAAAGAAAACTGGGGTCATGTCCAATGCATCCTAGAACAACTCCAGGGGTACCACCTCCATGCCAAGCCCAAGAAGTGCTCCTTCCACACCACCAAGGTTGAGTATCCAGGAGTTATTGTCACCCCCAATAGTGTAAAAATGGACCTGGCAAAGGTTGAGGCCAATTGGCCCCTGCCCTGAAATGTTAAAGAGGTACAGTCCTTCTCAGGTTTCACTAACTTCTACTGCTAGTTCATTGACAACTACTCTGGCATTACAAAACCCCTCAACTGACTCATCTAGAAGGACACCCCCTGGGACTGGGACAGCAAGTGCCAAAGTGTATTCACTCTCCTGAAGAAGGCCTTCACCTCTGCTCTAATTCTCTGCCACTTCAACCCCACCCTCCCCATTGTACTCAAATGCAACACCTCTAACTATGCCATTGCCAGAATACTCTCCCAGATGGGCTCTAACAACAAGGACCTCTGCCCCATTGCCTTCTACACCTGCTCAATGATCCCTGCAGAGCTCAACTACAACATCTACAACAAGGAACTCCTCACAATTGTCAAAGCCTTCTGGAAGTGGAGGTCCTACCTTAAAGGAACCCCACACCATATACAAGTCTACTCAGACTATAACAACCTACAGTATTTCATGACCACCAAGCAACTCAGTTGACAACAAGCCTGCCAGTCCAAAACCCTGTCCAAGTATGACTTCACCATCCACTATTGCCTGGGACAACTCAGAGCAAAGCCCAACACCCTCACCCAAAGGCTGGACATCTATCCAAAGAAGTCATTTAAGGCTGAATGGAACACATTCAACCACTACATGGTAATCCCCCCTGAACATCTTCATGCTGTACTAATTATGAATGAAGAAGGGATTGGATTCTCCACCAAATCTGAAATGCCCCTCCAGACACCTTCTTCACCCAGCATGACCCTCAGAATAGCTCTGCCAATGTCCTGAACCCCAATCCTGCCTTCCCACTGTCTCTAGACCACCAACTCCTGCACTGGGATGGCCAAATCTATGCTCTGGACCACAAGTCCATCCACCTCAACATTCTCCAGCAGCACTACAACCACAAGCTATGGAGACATCCAGGAATACATAAGACTCTCCAGCTTGTCTCCTGGACTTACTTTTGGCCAGGGATGAAGCTCAACCACAAATGACTTGGCCTCTTCAGGATCCTCCAGAAGGTCTTGACCCATGCCTACAGGTCTGACCTCCCTCCAGGACTAAAGGGCCTTCACCCTATTTTTCACATCTGCCTACTCAAAGAGTACACTCTGGACCCCTTCCCTGGCCAATGCCTGAGCTGACCCCCACCTGTCAAAGTCAAGGACAAGTACCACTATGAGGTCAACCACATCCTCAACTTCCACCTCACTCAGGGTCAACTCCAGTATCTGGTTCATTGGAAAGGTTACAGACCTAAGGATGACACTTGGGAATTCCAAAAGAATCTCTCTGGCACCCCCACCAAACTCTGTGACCTCCAGGACTAGCAGGTACAGACAGCATCAGTGGCATAACCCCCACCTCTAGATTCAGTAGGGATTCAACTCCCACCAGTATCACTTATGTTTTCATTCTCACCCCTCTTTATATAAACTGAAAGTCACTCCAAGGACACAGGAAAATTGTAATTACAGATGCTACAAATACAGAAGATGTACACAACAACAACTGCAAGATAAAGTCCAAGAAGTTAAAATGGCACTGGGCCAGGGCTCCTTCACTCCTCCTCCTCCAAAACACCTCTCCCAATTACTGCCACCACCAAGTCCATCTCCATCTGAGCCACCACCATGGCCAGCAGCTCTTTGTGCCTCAGCAGTGCCTCCTCCACATCCATGGCCACCTCCCACCAGGACTCAGAGTCCACCAAATTCTGCTGCTGGTGGCTCACCACCAACCACCCCATCTGCCCTAACCCCTGCTCAAACTCTGGTGGGAGGTTCCCTGGCATCCTCTGCATGCCATCTTGAACTGACATGAAGGCTACTATCACCCCATTCAAGAGGATCTGATGTTCACAGACATAGCCTAAGGAGGAGAGTTTCAAGGTTAGTAACAGGAATGGTCAGGGTGAAGATACTTATACAGGATCATCCCTTGCCATGCAGCTGCCTCATTGGCCAACCACCCTTCACAATGCCTCCCCACCTCTGCCTCCACCCAGGTCACCCATGCCTCCTGTCCCAATGGTCACCCTATCATCCCCTCTGACCTTGCCTCCAGCTGCTCCAAGCACTCTTAGAGCCCCTGGGCCTCAACTGCCCTCTCCCTTGCCCCCTGCACTGCAGACTCATCATCTCACCAGGCCATGTCCCAATTGTGCTATGCTGCCACCAGCTCCTCCCACACCCCCTGGAGCTCCATTCCCCACCCTGCCAACTTTTCCTCTGGCTCCACTATCTGCCAGCACAGAACAGGGCCTCCAGGCTGCTCTGCAGGTGCCCCCAATCCCAGAGAGTATATGTAGGGCCCTGGAGGACCAGCCATTGTGACCTCCCTCTGAGGCCTCTTACTCAGCCCAGCCCCTGGGGGCAGAGATGCCCTCCATTTGCCCTTGTCCTGTGCTGAGGACACTACCTCTCTGCACCCTCCCCAGAGCAAGCCCACCTTCTCCACAGGCTGCCTCCCACCCTCCTTGCCCTCCAGAACTAACAGTCCCCCCTGCAATGACCCCTCCCCCTGCCCCAACACCCTGCCCTTCCATCCCTCCTCCAGTTGCTCTGCCACCCAGGTTGCCTCCCACCCCTGCTCAGCAGCTATACATATCACCTGTCAGTCCTGTGAGATGGAGCACTTCTCATGCCTTGCACAGCATGGAAGGCAAACCACCAAATCCCTGTGAGACCCCAGTACAGGCTCCTCAAACTCACATGTTTTTCTCCTTGCTGGGTGCAGAGGGTACACTATACAAACCATCAGCCAGTACCTAACTCAAGTTTCCCTGACAGCTTACTGGAGCCCTGGCTTGACACCACCCAAGGGTAGGGGGTCCCTGTATCTGCCCTACCACCTCTGCAAACCATTCCAGAGTCACCTCCAACTGAGCAACCTGCTGCACTTCTGGGACAACCTGCACCACCCCCAGACCCAAGGTCAACTAAGCAGGACAAACTCATGGGGCCTGGGCAGTTGGGCAGGTGGTCCTGAAGGGCTGGATTGAGCAGGGTCCATGGAGGGACCAGCCACAGCCTGGGACAGTTCTGTCAGACCAGATTAGGACATCCACAGAGACAGGGGAACAGTACACTTATGTTGTTGATACATAGCATTGACCCTCTTCTAGTCTTGGTGCCAGTCAAATTCTACCCTCTGGGCCTCATATTTGGCCCAGACCTCCACACAGTTCTCATCAGAAGGTGGAGGAGTGAGGGACAATGAAGAGGAAGAGGAAGAAAATGCTGGTGAAGACATGAGAAGATAACTATGGTATGCTGGACATGTTCTGATTCCTTTTATTTCCTCCTAGGGAGCTTCCTGATGAGAAGCCATCATGCTTAAACTTTGATTCCCATGCCAAAAGAGTCTTGATGCTGAAGGGGGGGTGATGTCATGACCTGACCCCAGACCCCTGCCCTCACCTCTGGACTTTGCTCAGCCAAGCCCCAGAACATGCCCCCTCTCTTTAGGACCCCCCACAACCCCCAGCACCCTTGGTGCCTACTCCAGCAAACCCTGATGCTTCTCTGGAAATCTCCAACTTCTCCTCCAGTAGAGTCTGCAACCTCCCCAACCTTCCCCAAGTATTCAGGTAACTCTGACTCCCCTCCATCCTCCCTGGCATGCATTACAGACACACATCAGACACTACCAACACCTGGCTAATCTATCTTGGGATGCCCTGAACAATCACACCCAAGACCCATCCCACACAGTCTGGCCTTAGACCTGCAGTCCCAGATGAGTTCCCCTGCTAGTACTTAAACTGCAGAATAGTATTAGTTATGGTAGTCTTGATATTGCCTTACCTGATATGTTTTCTGTCTTGTTGTTCTGTCTTGTCTTGTTAATCTATCTGTTTCTGTCTCAATCTTATCAGTCTCCATCTTATCAGTTTCCTTTCTCATCTCCATCTCTCATCTATTTCTCTAAGTCTCATTTTGTCTCATCTCAACTCCCACAGCTATTCCCAACTCTATTCCTATTTCTCCTTAACTTCTGCCCCAACTCCATAACCTCCAAAGCATTCCTGCACCCTCAACTTGGACTTTGCCCCAAGTTACCTTGTAGCTCTTGATACTTGACTCCAGAGCTCCATACCATGTTCATCTACACTTGTGAATTACTCACACTCCTCCATCTAGCCTACTGGAGCACCCCAGACTTCCCTGAACAATGTTCCCCCACTTCATACACCCAGTTACACTCTTCCAGAGCTCACTAGAGCATGGGATTGTATGTGTAGATGTT
Organism: Termitomyces sp. DKA64; assembly: GCA_017657295.1. Lineage (NCBI taxonomy): Eukaryota > Fungi > Basidiomycota > Agaricomycetes > Agaricales > Lyophyllaceae > Termitomyces > Termitomyces sp. DKA64. The sequence goes on from JAGGAV010015986.1 coordinate 10,448, forward strand.
GTGTCCACCTAGTGAGGACCCACCCAGTACAACTGAGCCCCTATGGTCAGCAAAACCTGACACAAAGAAGGCAAGACAGCCTTGATTTTAGATGCTCTTGTAAGGGAAACCTCTGGAAGCTGGACATCATAAATCAAGGAGCCATCAGTGGTCATGTTCCCTGCAGCAGCAGAGAGATGCTGGCAGAGGAATAGAATAAATCAGGACCCCAGAGCCAGAAGAAAGACAGACAAGATGAGCATCATGTCTTGTAGGAGAGGGATTTGTGGAGGGGCATAGAGCAAAGGCTTGTTGCTTGTGCCATTTTCCTTGAACAACACCCTCACAACATTTCAGCCTGCAACAAGCATTGCATATGGGACAATCAATTTGAGACACTTGCCCAACACCTTGACAAGAGCCTTACCATACAAGATGGAAAGGCACTCTACATGGATTGGCAGAGAAAAAGAGGCTGTGCATCCAGCAGTTATGGCAGCAAGCACATCTGTTCAGGATGTGGTGCCTCTATCTATGGATTTCAGGAGTGTTATTGAGCAGAAAGGGCATTAGGGGAGATCACTCTACCACCCAGAAACTTGGGAAATTACCCTACATGCAGCAGGCCTCCTACATAGATACCATGACATCCCAGGAGGCCTATGAGGATGGCTTCTCCTTCTCCTTCAGACTTTCCAAGATCCATATCCATGTAGATACCACCAAATACTGCTTTAGTTGCCAAATTTGAATTGGTCCTTTCATGAACCAGGAAGATATATAATCATCCAGAACTTGTCTTTCCCTGCAAAAATCAGCCCAACAAATTTCAACAAATCAGTCAACTTGAGCATCAATGCAGACAATTTTTCCTGCACATGGGAAACATTGTCATCAGTTTGTCAACTCATTTCCAGGTTACCACCAAGCCCACAGGTGGCAGTATGCAATGTGGCAGAGGCCTGCAGAACAATACTCCTTCATTATTTGCAGTGTGGGATTGGACAAGTCATGAAGTGGGTCAATGACCACTTCTTCATCTGAATATGGCAGGAACACCTTAAAGAGTATAACAAGCACAGGAGTCAGTGTCAGGAGGACATTGATGAATGGGGTACACATCAGTTTGGAGGGAGAATATGGTATGGAGGACAGATTTTTGATGACAGCAGAGAGCAAGAATCCACCAAAGACTGCATTCCAAATACAAGATTTGGCTTGTTGAGAACAGAGAGAAAGTGAAGATCTTCACAACACTTAAGCCCTCCAAGACATCAAGAACATATCTGTTGAATTGGAGATACCCTGAAAAAGATGCAAGGACAAACCATCAGAGCTATTACAAGAGCTTGGTTGGTGGGATGCAACACCACAGTCAGGAAGAAAGAGGGCCATATGCAGACCAATCAAGTTGTTTAACTTCAGAGCATACTCAGATGCCAGCTCTGGCATTGGGATTGCAACTGTGCTGGGGGGTTACTAGAGAGCATGGGGACTTAAACCAGGGTAGCAAGTGAAAATGGTAAGTGAGACATCCAGTAAGTAGAGGCAATTAGCTTTGAGCTCCTTGTCTGATTAGTGGTGACAGACACACACTGCAGGGTATATTGTGACAACCAGGAGTGGTTGAGGGCTGGTGGAATGGGTAAAGCCAAAATGTGGCCATGAATAAAGTATTTTGCCACATTCACCAATTCCTCATACACACAGTCTATGTGTCAAGTGCAGACAACCCAGCAGATGGGCCATCCCAGAGATGAGGGCAAGATGACAGAACATAGCCAGACCACACTGAAAGAGGAAAAAGAATCTACCCAGCACAAACCAGGCTACTTCCCCCAGTGGAGGTGTGGGGATGCAAGGAACAAGGGAATTTTTCATTATTGCAACAGCAGAACTCTCTCCCACTGAGGTATGGCTACCATGGGAGGGCAAGTACCCCCAAAATGCAATCCATGAGGCATCTGCACATCAACAATTTAATGATAAATACTTTTGCAAGGCACAACCAAGCAAGTACAATGAATGAGACACTTCAGAGTATCCAGCTTCAGAGCCACCCCTTGCCATCCATCACAACAGGTCAACCAATGCCCTACAAGCCAGGACTAGCACCCATCCTATCAGCAAGGCAACCACACTACCTGGTGAAGGATTGTGTATTGCTTTGGTTACCAACAAGCACAAGGGTCATCAATAAAAAGCAAGCAATGACAGAGAAGGACTTGGAGAGGGTGCTAATGGTAATGTCAGCATCTCTATTGGACAGAACAAGATGCACATATGGTACAAAGCTGCTAATCTTTCATATGTACTGTGGTTTGAGGGGATTCCCAGAAAAACAATGATGCCCAGCACATTTATCTCTCATACTATCTTTGATAGCAGCTTGTGCAGGGTCATACTATAGTGCAGCATTAGCAAACCATGTTAGCAAACCATGTCTATGGGGTACAGGCATGGCACTTGCTGCATGGTGCTAGATGGGTCATGTC
>JAGGAV010015987.1:0-12870 GCA_017657295.1 Termitomyces sp. DKA64
TCTTCGAATTGTCTACACCCATCCTCTGTATCTTCTGTCGGATCTTTTGTTGCTTGTGTGCCTAGGCAAGTCTAAGGAAGAACGTATTGACGATCAAAGCACCAAAGCCTTCTTATTGAACTCTCATATATGCCTCTTCCCTTAGATGGTCAACCCCAGCTCCATCGAGAGCTCAAGCATTGGGAAACAAGGGTCATGAATTGGGGATATTGATGAGTAGTGCACGGCGTGAAACCTGTAAAAGCAATGCCGTACGTAAATGAAAGGTTTTTGAATGATTGTCAAATATTCATTGACTCCAATTATGTGATAGATATAGAAGTTACAAATGACGTGCGCTCTTCCAGAGGGAAGAGAAAAATCTATTTCACCTAGGAAGACAGCGAAAGCTTGGAATGTACATCCTGCATTGAATATATTTGAATTTCCCTAGAACAATGTATCGAGATTATACTCGCAACATGGATGTTCTGACACGCATCCAGTAAGCAAGCAAAAGAATCACTATCCACGGCTTCCACGTCATTAGAAGAGGGAAGCGATAGATGAGTTGAACGCAAATTCGACGGCGGACTTAAGATCCTCAAAGTGTAGAGGGACATTGGACTGTTCAGAATCAATTCAACATCAATGTTCAATGCTGCAAAGTGAAGAAAAATATGCACCGAAACTAAGTCGACAATTGCAACCACCATGGCGCTGAAACATGATTTCATGAATGTCAGATCCTGTCGGATGGGCGCAGTAACGCCTGCGGCATCAAGAGCTGCTTTGCGTAAGGTGATATCCGACAAGTACTTCTGGCTTGGAAAAAACATAGATTGAAAGCGAGCGAGAATCGTCAAGGCATCATTGTCCGAGATTACACTACTGACATTCTTTTCGGAGACAACGATTAGGGATATGAGAGAATAAATGATTAGAAATAGCGTCTAGCCTTAATACGATCTGTAGCAGCCATAATAGCATTGATCAAGGCCGTGTTAGCAGTGTGAATGGCCTACACCAAAGAACAGGTATTTGGGATCAGGATCGAATATGTAATGATATATACCTTCGAAAGGGAGTACATACCGTAGCCTGATTAAATGTACCACCGGTGATGGGGAAGGCATTGATTGCAGCTGCACAGGCGGATACCGCAGGCGAGATATTATTGGCCAGGTCATTCTCGATCTGGACAGTGCTGCATCGCTGAAGATCTGAAACAAGAGGCTTGCGATGAATCACCAGAGAAATCCTATGTCCATTTTATACCAAGTAAGAGGCCCGTGAGAGGAGCTGTTTCTTGGGGAAAGTGTGTCACTAATCACGGGAGCGTCATGGTATGACTGAGAAGAAGATGGTAAGGAGTACCTTTCTGATACACACTAAGTTTAATTTTCTTTGTTAGTTGCGCACTTACAACGGTAGACTGAGACGGAAGGGCGACATACGTTAGTTATTTTAACTCGATGTGCAGGTGCGATTCCCGTAGCAACCCATTTCCAATGGTGCAGTGTCACAGCACCGGAGAAAAACTGGAAAAAAGAATCAGATGTGATACTTTTGTATCTATAACTTTCAATTGTGACGGCTAATCTGCAGTCGCCTCGATTTGTATCAAGGTCTTGAAGCCATGCCTCACACGACGATGTGGTGAGAGAAAGCCGCTGAAACGGAGGAGCCTGATTTATTCACGGAGCCTGGGAGCATACTGTAAGGTAGTACGACTGTGGATAATCGTCTATTGGTACTCTGAGCGACAGCTGAATGAATGACTTAAGTAAGAAAAAGTTATAGCCTGAGATGTTGGATCAAACTAGGAGATGGTCGATCTCGATAGGGGCGATAAAGAAAGAAAAGACTTTTCTGTTGTGAGGGTTTTGTAGCCACGAGAAGTGAATGCTTGACAGTAGATTGCAGGACGAACTTACTCTGAGTGACAGCAAAATGGATGACTTAAATGAGAACCTGATTACGAAGTGGCCATGAGACACTTGCATATGGTCTTGCAAATCTGTCAAAGCAAAAGCTAACGTTGACAATAGTACAATTTCTACAGCGCCCGTCGGGATGGAATATGACTGGGGACACATTTCCGCCATGAAGGTCGACGTGGTATTCTTCGCTATTGTGTGTTGAACGTTGGATACTGTCCTCAGAGGAGGACAGAGCTTGAGATGCTTATTGAGCTAGTGCAAAATACGGTGGTTGGGGAAGGTTGAACGGTCTCAATAGGTGGCGACAAAAAAGGGACAAAGTTTTCTGTAGTGTTTTGTTCCCACGAGAAGCGAATGGTTGATACTACTTACATTGCCGTGCAGGCCGCAAACTCGAGAAACTGGTGGGTCAGGTTCTCAAACGATATCGTGGAACATAAAGATCCTTCGCAGACGGGGCCACCTTAACATCAAACCGCCACGTGTCACACTAGAAATGGACACGCTGCTGAGCCTAACAAGCCGGTACGCCAATTGTTCTCCCTGACGGGAGAGGCCTAATAAGCTAGAAAGACAGGGCCCTCCTAGGTGACGCAGGGCGCTACCGTAATACGGACGTCGTTGAAACAGGACTGAACCCTACATAACAGAAACCATCCTGCCTTTGAAACTGCCGCGACAGCAGTGTTCCGAGGCAATTCCGAATACACGTCAATAGTCTTTCGATGCTTGTCCGAAGGTAGCCACAGAAGGCTTGTACGGATAGTCCCGACGGATACGTAGCTATACTATGCTCTAGAGAATACTTGACGATGAGCTAATTATCATCTGTCCCTAATCTTATGACTGGAAATTTTGCTATGCCATATATGTGTCTGTGTCCCCACATGAATCATGCCCTACTGCGCAACCATACCATGTTCCGAGATCTAGAATAGATTGAGGCTTTGTTGTTCTGAGTCGTATTAGTATAGTTATCCTTTCTCCTGTATTGTTAGTACCATCAAGTATGGGCCATTGCAAGCATGGCAGATCCAAGATCTAGAGAGGATCGGCAATATAAATTTACATTGGATCCAACAAATGTTTATGTAGTACTAATAATATCAGCCTTCATGACCAATGCTGCACTAGTGATTCTGGTTCTACAACTGCCCAATTCTATGCTACCTACATTATTGCTTTATTTCAATAAAGGTGTTGCCTGTTTCTATGCCATTGTGGTACCACACTTCTCTGTTAGCAGCGAGTGGAATGGTGGCCACAGAAACATATTACACCTTTAAGCACACACTGGCAGTCTCTAACATGCACATTGGACATAACAAACTTGCAATCAATCAACACATTAAAGGAGGACATGTCAACACCTCAACACCAAGGATGTTGGGAGACATTCCACTAAGCTACCATGGAGGACTGGAGGAGTACACATAAGCTCCATCTGTCATCCCAGTTGGAAGTTACAGGAATAACAAAAGAATTCAGAGTTCCACCAATGGTCCATTGATACTTTCCTTGATAGTCAAGTAGTTGTTATTCAACAATATAATATGTGATGAACTCCAGTGAGATATGCCCCTCATCATTTGAGTATGCCTGTCAGGGGACTGGTCCTTGGCACTGTCCCACCCTTGCTAGGCTTAGCCTCCAACCATTGGCACTATACTCTAGCCATTGTTCTGGCCACCCTTGCACCTTCTGACCCCCTCACTTTCTTGGATCTACCTTCCTAATGGGTCTAGTCAGCCCTGTGCCCACTCTATGTCATACTTAGTTACATACTTGTCTTGCCACTACTCAGCAGGATTACTGTTGCTTACATAGCCTTTATTACATACTAGCCCACTTAGTCAGTAGCTTGTAGTTAGCAGCCCCCTCTTTGTCAATGGGTAGTAGTCATCATACTAGTTGATGTAGTATATATAGTGACTAAGGCATGAAACACCCCCCAGTCCTGACAATAGCACTGCTTCCAAATCTATTCATTAGTGGGACTGTAAGCCTGGCCAATGTGGCCCCTTGTCTTCTGCCTTGCCCTCCACCTTTGTTGATTGCTGGATGTGACCTTCTGCCTGCCATGCCTATTGGCCAGCTTGCTTGCTGCTTGTCTCTGGCCTGATGGTCAGGTTGTGAGTGGTGGGCATTGCCTGTGTTATCCATGACCAGGCAACCCCTTAAAATGCCTGTACAGGCAAACTATTGAAGACATGGTAATGTCTTTATTGTATTTCAAAACTTCATTTAGTACCAAATGTACACTAGTGTACCTTCCCATAAATATGGAAGGATTGGTGTTGCACAATCTTTGACATCTTCCACTGTGTGTGAAGTCTACACTTGCATGCCATTGGAGTAATGACTAGGAAAGCATTGAAGTGGCTGCCTTTGATAACTGACCTCCATCCCTGTGCAGAGTTTCAATCAGTATTGTTCATCTTCATGCAACATGTTGAAAGGTAGTATAAGCAGCTATTGTGTATTGAGTGTAAGGGTGACCTTGGGCTTGGGCTAGGAGTTTGCTACAAATGCCTCAGCTAGTTGTTGAAAAGTTGTCTGACTAGCCCTGATCTCTGCTACCCTGGGAAGAGGGTAGAGCATTGTGGCATAGATCCTATCACCTACCTCAATGGCCTTGTCTGGAGACTCTGGGTCTGGAGCACTGGTGAAGTCCCCTTTACATCCATCTTCCTCCTGAAGTTCACACCCAACACCTTGGACATACTCATAGAGAGCCTCTCTATGAGGGAATGCCAGAGGGGGGGGGGATCCAAGAGGTCAAGGTCAGCAAAAGGGAGATGCAACACATGACAAGTGTGCATGGCAGTACACTCATGGACCTTTGCTCTATGCTCCTTGTGGGCTTCCTCTGCACAGGTCTGGTAGCAACAGGGACAATGGCTCATCTTCACCTTGCCCTTGGTCCAGTCAATCTCAGGATTATGTTTATATAACCAGGTGAACCCTAAGTTTAAGGGCAACCTCTGAGAGTGGTAAATCATGCAGCTAGCAGAGGGGAATTTGAAGTATATTAGGAACAGTAATCAATGATACAACAGTAACTAATCACCTAGCAGAGGGGAATCTAAAGAGAACAAGTCTAAGGATCCCTGCTGCTTGGTGCAGCACATCAGTGGGCAGCAGAGGCATGGGAACAACTGTATAGGTGTCCAGAGTTAACCAAAAGTGCTCAAAAAGGGATCACAGCAAGTTCTGGGGGTTTCCTGAAAAGGAGAACAACCTCCAGAGATCTCTGGGGATCTGGAGAACACCCTGGAGTTGTTCAATGAGCCTTGGGGGGTGGGAATGAGTCAAGGAGAGTTGGCTTAGGTCAGGCATGGAGGTCTGAAATGGAAGTCCTCTGACATCACCCCCTATCTAGCATGTGGCATCTCAATGTGTGGGGTAGAAGAAGTTCCAGATCACCTGGTCTGCTGGTGAGATGGGATAGATCCCTTGGATGGCTTGGGGTGCATCTGGGTGTCTCTGATGGAACTCCCTGATGAGTCTGGGCACATGCATGTTCTCCTGGGGTTCCCAGGAGATGTCCTCAATTCCGTAGCCCTTCCACTTCACCTTGTACTGTAGCCACTGCTGGAATAGGCAACTATCCAAGATTTCCTCCACCTTGTACTCCTTGTTGTCATTGACCATCACTGGGGGTGGCAGGGGTGCTGGACATTGCCCCAGAATAGGGTCTGCTGGGGCCAGTGTTAGTTTGACCACATTGAATACTGGGTGAAGTTGGCACATTCCAACAGGGAGCTGAAGTCAATAAGCTAGGGGTCCTACCTGTTGTTCCATCATGAAGGGCCCCAATAGTTGGTGCAAGAGCCTTTTTGACAGTCAGGTGGTTGTAATATTGGAGGTGTCTAAGTAAACATAATCTCCAGGCTGGTATTTGGGTGCCAGGGTCCTTCTGTGGTCATAGTATTCTGCCATGTCATCCTTTGCCTTTGCCAGAGCTGCCTGGGCTTCCTCCTGCAGACCCTCCCAGTTTCCATGCCGGATGTCCTGGAGGATCTCCACCTCCACTCCCTTGATGGCTAGACCTTCCATGGCTTGGATGGCAAACAACTTGGGTTGGAGGAGCATGATGTTACTATTGTCATCTTTCCAGGTGCCATGGTCTGCTCTCTGGGACAGGGCATCTGGCTTTCCCATACTCCAGTCTGGCTTGTGGTACAGCAAGAAGTGAAAGTTGGTGAGCTAGAGAGACCACTGGGCCTGCCAGTAATTGAGCTTCTTGGCCATCTGTAAGGGCAACCTCTGGAAGCAATGGCTAAATCATGCAGCTAGCAGAGGGGAATCCAAAGGATATTAGAACTGGTGATTGATGATACAAATAGTAACTAATCACCTAGCAGAGGGAAATCCAAAGAGAACAAGTCTAATGATCCCTGCTGCTTGGTGCAGCACATCAGCAGGTGGCAGAGGCATGGGAATGACTATATAGACAACTGGAGTTAACCAAAAGTGCTTGCCAAGGGATCATGGCTAGTTCTGGGAGTCTCCGGAGATCTCTGGGAATTGTAGAACATCCCAGAGACATTAAACAAGCTTTGGGGGAGTGAAATCAGTTGTGAAGAGTCAGTGTTGGTCAGGGGCAGAGGTCAGAAAAGGAAGTCTCCTGACATCACCCCCCCTCTAGCATGCAGTGTTTCAACATGTGGGGTAGAAGAAGTTCCAGATCACCTGGTCAGCTAGTGAGATGGGATAGATCCCTTAGATGGCTTGGGGTGCATCTGGGTGCCTCTGGTGGAACTCCCTGACAAGTCTGGGCATGTGCATGTTCTCTCAGGGTTCCTAGGAGATGTCCTTGATTCCATAGCCTTTCCACTTCACCTTGTATTGTAACTGCTGCTGGAATAGACAACTATTCAGGATCTCCTCCACCTCATACTCCTCATTGTTGTTGACCACCACCAGAGGTGGCAGAGGTGCCAGGTGTCACTCTGGAATAGGGTCTGCTGGAGCCAGAGTTAGCTTGATCACTGATGTGCTCCTATGCCACCTGATCACATGTGATCAGATAGGGTAGCTGGCAGTAGGAAGGTAGTGTGTGAGGACAAGTCATTAAACATCCTGGAAAGCAAGAGCAATATATGTAATATGAATTGAAGGGTGTAGTGGTTGCTAGAGTATATCAATAGTCACTAGCATGGAGTCACTAGAATGTGTAGAGGGGCAACCCAACAAACAAAAGGGAAGGTCACTATAAGTGGTCAGATAGGGAAGTCACCAAGATAATGGGGAAGAGTTGCTAGGAGGAAGGGAGAAAGTCACTAAGGGACTCAAACTAATTGCTAGCTGTAGATGCTAACATCACTAGAGCAAACAGATAAGGCTAACACCTGTAAATGGTGTATACTAATGTCAAATGCTAGGTCATCAAGGCTTGTCACTAAGCCATTAACAATGATGAGGAAGAGAGATGAGAGTGAAGTCTGAAGTCTGAGAGCTAAGGGACTTCAAAACTGTACTGTGGGGGGGGGTACAAATTCTCTGTTTTTACTAGGTATGTACAAGGGGTATTTATACAATTTGTAAGTGTAGTAGTCAGCAATAAAAGTAGTTGCTGCCAGCAATGGTGTCTGTCAATGTGTGCATGCTAGGTGCTAATACAGTTTCCAAGGATATGTATGCAATGTCAAAAGTGCATAATATCTATCAAATATAAAGGAAATCATACCACACATCAAAGTCTGAAGTGTAGATACCATCCAAGTATGTTGGTTAAGTGAGACAAGAAAAATGAAAATGAAAGTCACATGTTTTTGACTGTCTAATGTTTGAAAGGCAGAAAGTCCCTTTGTTGCTATGTGATGATACTAGCAACCATTGGTAAGAAAGGTCTCAACTAGGTGGTTCTAGGTCTCAGGCCTAGGCTTTTACATGATGGGGCTGTGTCAGAGTCAGGTGCTGCATCAGATAAGATGACCTGCAATGGTGATAACAGTGCTCAGCAACAAATGGGTCTTATCACCACATTGAATACTGGATGGAGCTGGTGCATTCCTGTGAGGAGCCAGAGTCAATCAGCTAGAGGCCCTACCTGTTGTTCTACCATGAAGGGTTCTACCATGAAGGGTCCTAATAGCTGGTGTGAGAGCTTTTTTGACACTTGGGTGGTTTAACATCAGAGGCATCCAGGTAAACTTGATCTTCTGGCTGGTACTTGGGTGCCAGGATTCTTCTGTGGTCATAATATCATGCCATGTTGTCCTTTGCCTTTGCCAGAGCTGCCTGGGCTTTTTCTCATGCAATCTTCATCCAGTCCACAAACTCATTCACAGCCTCATTCTCCAAAGGTTGGGCCCAGGGCTTGAAGCCCATGTGTGGGTGATGTCTGTTGTCCAGGAAGAAAGGTGAAACTTGAGTGGCCACATGAACATGGTTGTTGTACTGAAACTCAGCATTGGGGAGGAGTTTGTCCCAGTCATCCTGGTGCTCATTGCAGAAGAGGCAGAGATGTTGTTCAAGTTCCTGGTTCACACATTTGGTCTGGCCATTGGACTGTGGGTAGTAGGTGGTGGAGGTGTGAAGCTTCATGTTAAGTAGATGGTAGAGCTCCTGGGTGAATTACACCATGAATTGTGGACCCCAGTCAGACATGTAGGCATCAGAGAGGCCATGGAGCTTCCAGACATTCTTCTGGTATAGGTTTGCAGCACCCATGGCAGAGCAAGTGGTGTGAGTGGGGATGAAGTGGGCTCACTTGCCACAGAGGTCCACCACCACCATGATGGCATCATAGCCATGGGTGTTGGGGAGCTCTATGATGAAGTCTACTGAGGCAATGCTCCATTGCTCCAAAGGGATGGGCAGAGGATGGAGCTGTCTGGAGGGGAGGCAATGTTTGGGCTTGGTCTGGAGGCAGAGATTGCATGTACTAGTGTAGGACCCAATATACTGGGACATCTGGGGCCACCAGTAGTTCTGGGACACTAGCTCCAACATGTTCCACTGGCCAGGGCATCATGATGCTGCTCTACAATCTTCTGGCAGAGCCTTGGGTTATTTGGCATGTAAGTGCAGTCCCAGAAGGTCAGGAGTCTGTTATAAAGGGCCCATTTGTCCACATGGATAGACTTGGCACTGGTGGTATGTCCCGACTTGAGCACCTGGGCTGCCTGAGCAATGAGTTCCTCCTGCAGACCATCCTGATTCCCTCACTGGATGTCCCAGAGGATTTTCACCTCTGCTCCCTTGATGACTAGGCCTTCTATGGTTCAGATTGCAAACAACTCAGGTCAGAGGAGAACAATGTTACTGTTGTCATCTCCCCTGGTACTGTGGTCAGCTCTCTGGGACAGGGTGTCTAGCTTTCTCATACTCTGGCCTGGCTTGTAGTGCAGTGAGAAGTCAAAGTTGGCTAGGTAGAGGGACCACCAGGCCTGCTGGGAATTGAGCTTCTTAGCCATCCAGAAGTACTTGAGGTTCTTGTGATCTGTCCACACTTTGAACTTATGCCATGCACTCTCCAGGAAATGCCACCACTCCTCAAAAGACTGGATGATGGCCAGCATCTCCTTGTCATAGATTTCATTGTTGCACTCCACCATGTTCAGGCTCTTGGAGTAGAAGGCCACCAGATGCCATTTCCCATCCTCCCAGAATTATTGTGACAGAATAGCTCTGGGAAGGAAGAGGAGCATGGGTCTGGAGGTAATGGCATGCTTGAGATCATTGAGGGCCATCTGCTCTGGGAGGCCCCAGCTCCAGGCAGCATCCTTTGCAGTGAGGTCAAACAATGGTCAGGCATGATGGGAAAAATCCCAGATGAACCTCCAGTAGAAGATTAGTGAAGCCTAAGAAGGCCTGCACTTCCTTCTTGTTCTTGGGCTCTGGCCACTTTGCAACATCTGCCACCTTCACTGGGTCCATCTCTGTGGCTCTGTGCAAGATGATCAGCCCAAGATACTTGATCCAGGTCTGCTCAAACTCACACTTCTCCAGTTTGAGGTAGAGTTGGTGAAGGCAGAGGCATTCCAAGACAATGCATGTGACCCAGCAGTGCTCCTCTAATGTCTTGGTGTAGATGAGGATGTTGTCAAGGTATATGCACACTACATTTTTGGCAATGAGGTCCTGGAAGATGTTGTTCATCATTGTCTGGAAGGTGGTGGGGCTGTTAGTGAGTCCAAAGAATGTGATGAGTGGTTCAAACAATCCCTGGTTGGTCTGGAGGGCAGCCTTCCACTCATCTCCCTCCTGGATGTGCACATTGTTGTAGCCCCATTGGATGTCCAATTTAGTGAAGTACTGTGCATCCCAGAGGTTATTGATGAGCTCAGAAATAAGGGGGAGGGGGTAGTGGTTCTTCATGGTCATGGTGTTAAGTACCCAGTAGTCCTGGACTGGTTGGAGAGAGCCATCCTTCTTTTTGATGAAGAAGACTGGAGAAGCCATCAGGAATTTGGAGGGGCAGATGTGACCAGAGGCTAGGTTCTCCTGCAGGAAGGTATTGAGCTTGTCCCACTCCTTTGGCACTAGTAGGTAGACCTTACAGCTTGCTGGCTTGGAGTCTGGCATCAATTCAATGGCATGGTCCCACTGCTTGTGCCATGGGAGCAAGTCAAAAGAGGCCTTGGAGAACACATCCTTGAATGCATGGAGATACAGAGGCATGATGTCCTGGAATTCCCAGGGCATGGAGGTTGCAGTGAAGGCCTGGACCAGTTGCTGAGAGGTGGTCTGGCAGGCCTGGATCTCCACAATGGAGGGCAGGGGGTGTAGAGTGGTGGTGTATATCCAGTCTCCAACTTCCACTGCCTTGTCCAGGAACTCTGGGTTGTGCAAGCCACTGAACTCCCCTCCCAGATCCTCCTCTGGGGTCCCTCCACTACTCTGGTCATCTTTGTAGAGGGCCTCTCTATGGGGGACTGCCAGGGGCAGGGGATCCAGAAGGTCCAGATCTGTGAAGGGGAGGTGACCAGCATGGCAAGCCTGAATGGCTGCACACTCCTGAACCTCAGCCTGGCACTGTTCCTTGACCTCAGTGGCACAGGTGGCACACCTCTGGGGGCACCAGCTCATAGTTACCTTGCCCTAGGCCCAATGTACTTTGGGGTTGTGCTCCTGGAGCCAGGTGAACCCAAGAATCATATCCTGCTTGCCTAGGCTGGTGACAGCAAAGACAGCATGCTCAGTGTGGTTCTAGTAGTAGAGGATGAGATCTACCACAGAGTTGATGGCATTTGCTTTGTTGGGTGTTCTGTTAATGTTGAACACCAGAATGGGCTTGGAAAGCAGCTGCATGGTCAGGCAATGGCATTTCACAAACTCCAAGTCCAGGAATAGCCCTGTTGCTCTGCTATCCAGGAGAGTGGTGACTCTGCAGGTCTGCTGAGTGTCCATGGTCTCAATCTCCACATCAAGGCATAAGGAGTTCATGGAGGGGTCTGCAGCTACTACATACTGCTGGGGCAGCCAGCATTCCCAGGCAGGGCAGCATGGGTGGAGCCTAGCCAGCATTGGGGAGCTTGGCTTGGGGTCTGGAGTGGGTGTTTGTATGTCTGGAGGGGAGTACTGAGGTTCTTTTGTCTAAGGTCAGCAATATTGAGAGAGGCAATTTCATTTTCTATTGACAGACAAGTGAACTTGTTGATACCCAGTGATGAAGGCATACACCTCATCTGTTGCTTGCCTAAAAATCCTCCTCCAGGCCCAGGAGGGGGGTGCAAGCACCACTCTCCTCCAGAGTCAACTCTGGTGCTGGCTCATTGGATGAGGGATCTCCAGCAGTGTCCTTCATGGCCAACAGTTGCAGAAGGAGCTCCTCTTGCTTGGTTGTGGAGAGATAGTGTACCTCAAGATCCATTGGGCAGTGTCATGCAAAGTGCCCCAGTTTCCCAACAGTAATGGTGCTGGGCAATGCTGTCAGGCAGCATCAATGTCTATGGGGATGCCTAGAGGCAAGGGTTGCAACACAGGATGACTGGAGCAGGGGCAGGTGCTGGACATATGGGAGCGGGGTACTGGAGCATGGCAGTGGGAGTATGGCAGGGAGTTAAGTGCATGCAGCATAGCTCCCACCAAATCTCCATGAGCTGCCACTGATCCCAGGCCACCTTATACCAAGTGGCAATCCTCTCATCATCCAGACAGCCCTCTGCAAGGTTGTTGATATGTTCCAGTAGTGTGGGGTGCAGGCCATCCTGGAACATGAGGCACAGTTGGAGACTGTCAGGGTAGGCTGCCTGCTCAACTAATGCCCAGAAGGAATCAATATACTTGTCCAGCATCCTTGTCCCTTGCCCATACTGCTCCTGGTCACATAGCACTAAAGTGGCAGTTTTGGCAGGGTTGATTGGGAAGAACTCCACCTGGAAGTCCCTTTCAAAGGTGGCCCAGTCAGCAAAACTTCTGACACCTACAGGGCATCAAAACACCTGCAGTGCATAGGCAGAGGCACATCCAGCCTTCATGTACAACAGGACCCAAGCTATTTTCAGCACATCAGAGTTGAAGGCATCTCTGCTGAGGTGAATGTAGGTGATGCAGGACTGGAGGAAATGCTCTCCACCAGACCAACTGCCATTGTATGTGTCCAGGAGTGTGGGATGGGGGATTTGCACTTGGGGGTTTACTGGAGCTGCCAGGGGAACTACTGGGGCTGCCAGGGGTGTTTCCATGACTGGGGGTAGCACTGTCAGGAGACTGCTCATACCAGACCCTCTGGTTTGTTTCCTCTGTTCCAAGCCTGCCTTTCATTGCTGTCCTTCCATCTTCTGGTGACAAATATTTTAGGCCAAGGGCTATCTTTTGGTTATATTTGCATGTGGCCATGTGCTGTGAGCCTGGAGATTGAGGCCATTTACAATGGATTTCCATTTTTGGTACAACCTCTGGAGTTATGGCACTTGGGGTTAGGGTTAGAAGTTTTCCTGAAGCATCACACCTGGCCAGGGAGCTCCTTAGACTTGTTCTCTTTGGATCTCCCTCT
>JAGGAV010015988.1:0-12847 GCA_017657295.1 Termitomyces sp. DKA64
GGTATAAGCCATCCTAGAATGTGAGACATAGTTGGAGGCTGTTGGGGTAGGCTGCTTGCTTGACTAGAGCCCAGAAGGAGTCAATGTACTCATCTAGTGTCTATTTTCCTTGCCCATACTGCTCCTGGTCACATAGCACTAAGGCTGCCACCTTAATGGGGTTGATCAGAAAAAACTCTGCCTGGAAGTCCTTTTTGAAGGCTGCCCAATCTGCAAAACTTTTGACACCTCTGGGGCATCAATACACCCATAGCAAATAGGTGGAGGTGTGCTCTGTCTTCATGTATAACAAGACCCAGGCTATTTTCAGTACATTCAAATCAAAGGTGTCTCTACTGAGATAGATGTAGGTGAGACAGAATTGGAGGAAGTGCTCCCCACCAGAATGGTCACCATCATAAGCATCTGGGAGTGCAGTGCAGGGAATGCATGCTTGGGGGGACTACCAGAGCTGTTGGGGAGGCAACAGAAGCCACCAGAGAGGTCTCCAGCTAGGATTGGCATGGAGGTAGGGGTCAGGCATTCTAGTAGTGCCTGGAGGGACTGGGAAATAAGTTCAGTGGTTTGGTGGAGGGTGGAGAGTTCAGTCGTGTGGTGTGTGAAGGAGGATTGGGTTAATTTCACCTGGTTCTCTAGGTGTAGCAGGCAAGTTCAGGCCTTGTCTTGTGGGGCCAGGCCTCCAAGGGAGTATCTGAATTAGCCAGCTGAGACATAGAGTTCTGTAGGTGCTTAAGCCTGGTGGAGAAGTGACAAATAGTGGCTTGGAGATTCTGTGCAGGCTATGAGGGGCTTCCAGACCAGGATAAGAGACTTGTTCTGCTGTAAGGTTGACCTCTGAGAGTGGCAGCTAAGTCACACAGCTAGCAGAGGAAAATCCAAAGTGTATTAGAGATGTAATAGATAATACAAATAGTAGACTAATCACCTAGCAGAGGGAAATCCAAAGAGAACAAGTCTAAGGATCTCCTCTGCTTGGTGCAAATGCTCTGGAGTCATCAAATGAGTCTTGGGGAAGCAGAAATGGGCCAGGAGAATTGGTGTCTAACAGGGGCAGAGGTCAGAGAAGGAGTAATCCCCTGACAATTCTCATGCCTCTGCTGCCTATTGATGCACTGCACTGAGCAGAGGGAATCCTTAGACTTGTGCTCTTTGAATTCCCCTCTGCTAGGTGATTAGTTACTATTTTGTATCATCTATTACATCTCTAATATACTTTGGATTCCCCTCTGCTAGCTGCATGATTTAGCCATTGCTCCTGGAGGTTGCCCTTACAGCAGAACAAGTCTCCTATCCTGGTCTGGAAGCCCCTCATAGCCTGCACAGAATCTCTGAGCCCCTATCTGTCACCTCCCCACCAGGCTTAACCACCCATGAAATTCTATGTCTCAGCTTGCCAATCCAGATACTCCTTCAGAAGCCCTGGCCCCACAGGACAAGGCCTGGACTCACCTGCTACACCTAGAGAACCAGGTGCAATTGACCCAATCTTCCCTCACACATCACACAACTGAACTCTCCACCCTTTGCCAAACCACTGAACTCATTTTCCAATCCCTCCAGGCACTACTAGAGTGCCTGACCCCTACCCCCATGCCACCCCTGGCTGCAAAAACACCCCTGGCAGCTTCTGCAGCCTTCCTGACAGCTCCAATAGCTCCCCAAGTATGTATTTCCCATGCCATACTCCCAGACACATATAACAGCAATTGCTCCAGTGGAGAGTGTTTCCTCCAGTCCTGCCTCACCTACATCCATTCCAGTAGGGATGCTTTTGACTCTGATGCACTGAAAATAGCCTGGGTTTTGTCATACATGAAGATGAGACATGCCTCCACCTATGTCCATTGGTGTTTCAATGCCCCAGAGGTGTTGAGAGTTTTGTGGATTGGGCAGCCTTTAAAAAGGACTTTCAATTGGAGTTCTTTCTGATCAACCCTGCCAAAACTGCTGCCTTAGCACTACATGACTGGGAACAGTACAGGCAAGGGAAATGGATGCTGGACAAGTATATTGACTCCTTCCAGGCACTAGTCAAGCATGTGGCCTACTCCAATGGCCTCCAACTGTGCCTCACAGGATGGCTTGCACCCTACACTACTGGAATGCATCAACAACCTTGCCAAGGGCCACCTGGACAATGAGCAGATTGCCTCCTGGTATAAGGTGGCCCAGGATCAGTGGTAGCTCATGGAGATTTGACAGAAGCTACACCACATGCACCCAACTCACTGCCCTGCCCCTGTCTCCACTCTCTGGTACTCCATCCCTGCACTTCTGGCACCTGCCTCTGCTCTGGCCACCTCTGCCCCACAACCTGCACTGTTGGGTTTACCCACACCCAACCCTTACTACCAGGCATCCCCATGGACATTGATGCCACCTGACAGTACTGCTCTGTGCTACTACTGTGCTGGAGATGCCAGAAACCCAGGCACTTTGCATGGCACTGCCTATTGGGTCTTGAGGTATGTTACTTCTCTATGGCAGAGCAGGAGGAGCTCCTCTTGCAGCTGTTGGCCACAAAAGATGCTGCTGGAGATCCCTCACTGGATGAGCCGGCACCAGAGTTGGCTCCAAAGGAGAGTGGCACTTGCACTCCCCTCCCAGGTCTGGAGGAGGATTTTGAGTCAAGCAGCAGATGAGATGTATGCCTCCATTGCCAAGTACTAACTGGTTCACTTGTCTGTCAATAGAAAATGAAATTGCTTCCCTCAATATCAATGACCCTAAGACAAAAGAACTCCAGTACTCTCCTCCAGACATACAAATACCAACTCTGGACTCCAAGCCAAGCTCCCTGACACCTGTCAGGCCCTGTCCATGCTGCCCTGCCTGGGAATGCCAATTGCCCCATGATACTAGGTAGCTGTGAACCCCTTGGTGAACTCCTTACACCTTGATGTAGAAATTGAGACCACAGACACCCAGCAGGCCTATGGGGTCACCACCCTCCTGGATAGTGGCACCACAGGGTTGTTCCTGGACTTGGAGTTCATCAAGTGCCACTGCCTGACCATGCAGCTGCTGTCCCAGCCTATTCCAGTGTTCAATATTGATGGAATGCCCAACAAGGCCAGGGCCATCAACTCCACAGTTGATCTTGTCCTCTGCTACTGGAACCATGTGGAGTGGGCCATTTTCACTGTCACCAGTCTAAGCAAGCAGGACATGATTCTCAGGTTCACCTGGCTTCAGAAGCACAAACTCAAAGTAGATTGGGCCTGGGGCAAGGTGACCATGAGTCAATGCCCCAGGAGATGTGCCACCTGTGCCACTGATGCCAAGGAACAGCACCAGGCTGAGGTTTGAGAGCATGCAGCCATTTGAGCTTGCCATGTGGGTTGTCTTCCCTTTGCAGATCTAGATCTTTTGGACCCCCTGCCCTGGGCATTCCCTTGTAGAGAGGCCCTCTATGAGGATGACCAGAGTGGTGGCAGTGCCCCAGAGAAGGATCTGTCAGGGGAGTTTTGCAACTTGTGCAACCCAGAGTCTCTAGACAAAGCAGTGGAGATTGGAGATTGGATATATGCCACCACCTATGCCCCCTGCCCTCTATTATGGAGATCCAGGCCAGCTAGACCACCTCTCAGTGGCTGGCTCAGGCATTTGTGGCTAACTCCATGCCCCAGGAGCTCTGGGACATTGTACCTTCATATCTCCATACATTTGAGGATGTGTCCTCCAAGGCCTCTTTTGACTCACTTCTAGAGTGCAAGCAGTGGGACCATGCCATCAAATTAATGCCAGACTCCAAGCCCACAAGCTGTAAGGTCTACCCACTGGTGCCAAAGGAGCAAGATGAACTTGATGCCTTCCTACAGAAGAATCTAGCCTCTGGTTGCATTCCCCCCTCCAAATTCCCAATGGCTTCTCCAGTCTTCTTCATCAAAAAGAAGGATGGCTCCCTCCAACTGGTCCAGGATTACTAGGTGCTTAATGCCATGACAGTGAAGAACTGCTACCCCCTCCTCCTCATCTCTGAGCTCATCAACAATCTCTGGGTGTGTAGTACTTCACCAAATTGGACATCTGGTGGGGCTACAACAATGTATGGATCCAGGAGGGAGATGAGTGGAAGGCTGCCTTCTAGACCAACCAGGGATTATTCAAACCTCTCATCATGTTCTTCAAACTCACCAACAGCCCTGCCACCTTCCAGACAATGATGAACAACATCTTCTGGGATCTGATAGCTGTGTGTGTATACTTTGACAACATCCTCATTTACACTAAAATGCTAGAGAAGTACCACCAGGTCATGCACATCATCTTGGAATGGCTCCACCTTCACCAACTCTATCTCAAACCAGAGAAGTATGAGTTTGAGCAAATCCAGATTGAGTACCTCAGATTGATCATCTTGCATGGAGCCACAGAGATGGACCCAATGAAGGTGGCAGGTGTTGCAGAGTGACTGGAGCCCAAGAACAAGAAGGAAGTGCAGGCTTTTCTGGGTTTCACTAACTTCTACTGGAGGTTCATCCAGGATTTCTCCCATCATGCCTGACTGCTGTTTGACCTCACTGCCAAGGATGCTGCCTAGAGATGGCAGCCCCTGGAGCAGACAGCTTTTGACAATTTCAAGCATGCCATCACCTCTGGACCTGTCCTCCTTTTCCTGGATGATAACTCCCCCTTCTGGGTGGAAGCTGACAGCTTTGACTCTGCCACTGGAGCTGTTCTGTCACAACAGTCCTGGGAGGATGGAAAGTGGCACCTGGTGGCCTTCTATTCAAAGAGTCTGAATGCAGTCAAGCACAACTACAAAATCCATGACAAGGAAATGCTGGCCATCATCCAGTCCTTTGAGGAGTGGTGGCATTTCCTGAAGGGTGTACAGCATAAGTTCAAAGTATGGACAAGATCACAAGAACCTCAAGTATTCCTAGACAGCCAAGAAGCTCAATTGCCAACAGGCCTGGTGGTCCCTTTATTTAGCCAACTTTGACTTCTTGCTGCACCACAAGCCAGGCTGAAGCATGGGGAAGCTGGATGCCCTGTCCTGGAGAGCAGACCACAGCACTGGGAAAGATGACAACAGTAACATTGTGCTCCTCTGACCCAAGTTGTTTGCAATCTGAGCCATAGAAGGCCTAGCCATCAAGGAGGTGGAGGTGGAGATCCTTTGGGACATCAGGCAGGGAAATTGGGATGGTCTGTAGGAGGAACTCACTGCTCAGGTGGCCAGAGCACTCAAGTTCAGATGTACCACCAGTGTCAAGTCAGTCCATGCAGACAAATGGGCCCTCCACAATGAACTCCTGACCTTCTAGGATCATATTTATGTGCCCAACAACCTGGAGCTCTGCCAGAGGATTGTAGAGCAACACCACAACTCCCAGATTGCAGGACACCCCAGCTGGTGGAAAACACTAGAGCTGGTGTCTCAGAACTACTGTGGCCCCAGATGTCCCAATATATTGGATCCTACACTAGTACATGCAATCTCTGTCTCTGGACCAAGCCCCAATGCTGCCTCCCCTCCAGCCAGCTGCACTCCCTGCCTATCCCTGCAGAGTAATGGAGCATTGCCTTGGTGGACTTTATCATAGAAATCCCTGACACCCACAGTTATGACACCATTATGTTTTTTATCCATTATATTTAAATCTTAACACTAAAAAGTCAATTTGCAGCCAAGCATGACTAAGTGATATTTTTTAATTTGGAGATACTTTTCTTATATTAAAACAGAAAGTACTAACTTACATTTATTTGAAGGTAAATTAATTAAAAGTAAATATAATGTTAGAGATCTTACACAAGGAAGTGTGTTACTATATAAAGGCAAAAATATCAGCAAACTTATTCAAGTAGTTAACATAATCATGTAAATTAGGAAAAGTATTGTACACTGAAAAATATAAAATAGTATTAAACTTTTGCATTTCAGAATTTGTTAGAACAAAATATCATCAATAAGTCAAATAAGTAGTCTAGGTCTTATGAATCCCTTATTCATATGAGCAGCTACTAAAAAAAAAGGGCAAGAAAAACTATGTACTATGTACAATTGACAAATGACCAATGACCAATGACTACTTTTTTATCATCCACTCATTTACTCATTCACTCACTCAATCCTAAGTAGGCCCTATTAAGAAAAAAAGTTCCAATTCCACTTAGGGAAGTTTTTTTATTATATGCTATGACTTTTGAGATGTTACTTAAAAGGGTTAACTGAAACTAATTATCTTAAGTAATAAATAGAAAATTATTAAAGTACTATTTATTGTTTTGTCAATAAATAATTTATAAATCTAGAATTTTTTCTTTGTTGTATATGTCTATCATCCAGCATTATACAACATATCCTTCAGCTTATATTGAGATATATATCTTCTTAACAAAACCATTCTCTATATAAATTAATTGATTGGCTTAATACTAAAATCTCTAATTATTAATAAGGGTATAGGAGGAGAGATTGTAAGTATTTAGATCCTAATCTATTTAGGGGATTATAATTAAGATCTGAATGGCTAATTTATTTATTTATTTATTTATTTATTTTAAATGAGTAAAGACTTCAGACTTTTGCAATATTAAAATTTTAGTATTGTTGGGTTTTGATTAAGCCCCTAACTATAGTGAAGAAAAATCTTTTTTCTATTTAGTTTCTCCTGAATTATTAATAATAAAATCAAGTAAGTTAATCAAACAGTTTGCAATTTGAGGATGACCAAAGAACCAGAAAAGATGTTAATATAAAATAGTATTTTTAAATAATATTTTTAAAAATTTAAGAAAAAAAAAAGCATAGAAATCAAATTCAGCCAGTTTAATAATCCCCTTCTTACTAGCCCCTAATTCCTAATTTATAAGGGGGCCAATAAATTTTACAAATTTTTTTAAAATTTTAGCAAAAAGAGGCTTTTTTTACATTTAGATTTAAATTAAAAGAAGCCCCACTAAATTCTAAATTAATGAGGCAAAAAAAATACTTTGTTTTATTTTATTGCTCCTGATACTATGAAATTACTTAATAATGAGGTAAGAAAAGTTTTTGCAATGATATATTTTGATTTAAATTGTATTAAAAATTTACATCTCAATTTTTTAAAACAGATTAGTTTAATTACACTAATTTATCAAAGAGATACCAAAGATAATAATAGAAGTTATCCTCCTGAATTAATCCAGTTTAAAAATAAATAATAAATAATAAATATGATAGTTATTGCCATTTTTGTACATTCTGTACTGTATCATCTTTTATAAATGTTAAATTTGACTGTAGTCAACCTCTGTAACAAGCAAGCACATTTCATCCCTATTCACACCACTTGCTCTGCCATGGGCACTGCTAACTTGTACTAGAAGAATGTCTGGAAGTTGCATGGCCTCTCTGACACCTATATATCTGACCAGGGTTCATGGTGGACTACACCCAGAAGCTCTACTGACTACTCAACATCAAGCTTCATACCTCCACCACCTACCACCCATCAGTCCAATAGCCAAACCAAACACATGAACCAAGAGCTCAAACAATACCTCTGTCTTTTTTGCAACAAGCACCAGGATGACTGGGACAAATTCCTCCCTGATGCTGAGTTCCAGTACAACAACCACATTCACATGGCTACCCAGTTTTCACCCTTCTTCCTGGACACCAGATGTCACCTGTGCATGGGCTTTGAACCCTAGGCCCAACCTTTGGAGAACAAAGCCATGAATGAGTTTATGGACTAGATGAAGATCATACAGGAAGAAGCCCAGGCAGTGCTGGCAAAGGCAAAGGATGACATGACATGGTACTATGATTGCAGAAGAACCCCAGCACCCAAGTACAAGCCTGGAAATCAAGTCTACTTAGATGCCTCCAATATCATGACCACCCAGCTGTCAAAGAAGCTCTCACACTAACAATTAGGACCCCTCATAGTAGAACAGCAAGTAGGGCCTCTAGCTTATTGACTCTGGCTCCCTACAGGAATGTGCCAGCTCCATCTGGTCTTTAATGTGGTCAAACTGACTGCAGCCCCAGCAGACCCTATCCTGGGACAATGCCTAGCACCCCCACCTTCTCTGGTGGTGGTCAACAACAGCAAGGAGTATGAGGTGGAAGAGATCCTGGATAGCTGGTTATTCTAGAGGAAACTACAATACAAGGTGAAGTGGAAAGGCTACAGGATCAAGGACATCTTCTGGAAACCCTGGGAGAATGTGTGCATGCCTGGACTAGTCAGGGAGTTCCACTGACAACACTCAGATGTGCCCTGAGCCATCCAAGGAATCTATCCCCTCTGACTAGCAGACCAGGTGATCTGGAACGTTTCCTACCCTATGCATTGAGATGCTGCACACTAGAGGGGGGGTGATGTCAGGGGACTACCCCTTCTGACCTCCACTCTGTCCAAAACTGACTCTCTTTGCCCAATTCTGCTCCTCCAAGGCTCATTTGACAGCTCCTAGGTGTTCTACAGGTCCCCAGAGATCTCTAGAAACCCCTGGAACTCTCTGTGAGATCTCTCATCAAGTACTTCAGCTATCTCCAGTCACCTACACAGCCATTCCCACACCTCTGCCACTCATTGATGTGCCACACCAAGCAGAGGGGATCCTTAGACTTATTCTCTTCAGATTCCCCTCTGCTAGGTGATTAGTTGCTATTTTGTATTATCTATTACATTTCTAATATACTTTGGATTCCCCTCTGCTAGCTGCATGATTTAGCTGTTGCTCCTGGACCACCAACTATAGTGTGACTCACCTTGCCACAAAAGTGACAAGTGTTGTTTAAGGGTTGACAGTTCTGATTGCTGTTGTTGGTAAGCAGAGCCTCAAGCCATTCTAAGGCACTAATGATTGCTGTTGTAGTTGCTAATCTCAGAGTTTTGGGTTTTGGGGTATGAGATGTTGGAAGTGAGGTGCTAGCTGTAGGCATGGAAATGATACTGGGAGTGCTAGCAACAGGGCCAGCTAGAGTGCTGAATTTGGTTGTTGCTGTGTCAGCACCTTTTAAAACCCATTTGGCACCTTTGAAGACTTGTTCCACATTGTAAGGGTCCTCAGAGTGGTGGTTGGGAAGCATAATTTCAAGTTGTTGGACAATCTTGGACCATAGTGACATGGAGATGCCTTGTTGAAAGAGTTGATGTTCCTTGTTTTGGTATAACTTGCTGTTAGCGAGGAGCCATCTAGCAATATGTGGGAAATTATGGTAATAATCTGAAAACAGACAATCCACTATTAAAAGTCTGATTGACTAGCTATTCAAGGCTGCCAAGGGTGTGTCTTGTGCTAGCATCAGCTCCAGGGTATAACCTAAGTACTGCTGCTTTCCATTCCTGATAAGAGTAAGGCTGGGGTACCTAGTTGCCAATTGTTATGTTGTTGCTAAATTCTGGTAAGCTGAGCCAAGTTTCTGTGGTTTCATAGGAGATGTATTGAGCCATGTATTCCTTTCTTTGGGTGTTGTCCATAATACCACAGTCAGCAAAAAGGTATTCCAGTTCTTTGAAGTATTGTGGGAGCTCCCTAGAATGGCTCTCATCCCATTTAGGAATTACAAGGGGGCATACAAGCACAATGAGCTACAGCATCATTGTTCATGATAGTGATTGTTGGTAGTATAGGGAGAAGGGGGTTATGGTTGTCAGTAAGGGATGCTGGAATAGAATGAGAGTCTGGGAAGAAGATCAAGGAATTGGTAGCAGATAAAGGTGGCAAAGGTGCACTAAGAAAGCTCTCAACAAAGGTTCCTGGGAAGTTGCCAAGTATTTTGCTAACATCCAAGAAATTCCTAGCAGCTTCTAATTTGTCATCAAGAGGTCAAGGTTGAGAAGTTGGTGATGAATCAGGGGATGTGGTTAAGTGTTGGAAGGGTCAAAAGTTTCCAAACAACATCTTGCTTGAGCTCTGGTTTCTGGTGGAATGTTTACCTAAAAATCCCTCATGGTGGGCTCCAAAATGATGTGCTCCTGTGCTGCCTGATCACATGCAATCAGATAGGGTAGCTGGCAGTAGGAAGGTATGTGTATGTGAGGATGAGTTGGTAAACATCCCAGAAAGCTAGAGCAATGAAAGGGGTGTGAAGTGTGGAATGGTCACTAGAGTATGTCAATAGTTGCTAGCCCAGAGTTGCTAGAATGTGTAGAGGGGCAACCTAACAAACAAGAGGGAAGGTTGCTATAAGTGGTTGGTTGGGGAAGTTGCCAAGGTGATGGGGAAGAGTTGCTAAGAGGAAGGGAGGAAGTTGCTAGGGTTTACTGGAGGGGGATTCAAACTAGTTGCTAGCCATAGATGCTAACATTGCTGATGCAAAGGAACAAGGCTGACACCCATAGATGGTGTATACTAATATCAAAAGCTAGGTCATCAAGGCTTGTTGCTAAGCCATTAACAATGATGAAGAAGAGAGATGAGGGCAAAGTCTGAAGTCTGAGAGTTAAGGGACTTCAAAGCTGTACTGTGGGGGGTAAAAATTCCCTGTCTTGGCTAGGTATGTACAAGTGATATTTATACAATTTGTAAGTGTAGTAGTCAGCAATAAAAGTAGTTGCCACCAGCAATGGCATCTGTCAATGAGTGCATGCTAGGTGCCAATATGGTTTCCAAGGATATGTATGCAATGTCAAAAGTGCATAATATCTACCAATTATAAAGGAAATCATACCACACATCAAAGTCTGAAGTGTAGATGCTGTTCAGGTATGTTGGTTAAGCAAGACAAGAAGAATGGAAATGAAAGTCACATGTTTTTGAATGTCTGATGTTTGAAAGACAGAAAGTCCCTTTGTCACTATGTGATGATGCTAGTGACCATCAGTAAGAAAGGCCTTGACTAGGTGGTTCTAGGTCTCAGGCCTAGGCTTTCACATGATGGGGCTGTGTTGGAGTTAGGTGCTGCATCAGATAAGATAACCTGAGATGGTGGTAACAGTGCTCAGTGACAAGTGGGTCTGATCACTGGTCTACATCAATCTACCAAAGCTATCTCCCAATCCCTTCAGGCAATCCTGGAGCACTTTCCACAAGCTCTATGGCTATTCCAGCACCCTTTACACCTCCTCCAACATTGCTGCCCACTTGCTTTGGGGCTACCAACATGCCTCACTCTAAAATACCTTGCTCTGCACTCCTTGATACTTATAACAGGGCCCACACAACTGAGGAGCAACTCCTTCAGTCCTGTATCACCTACATTCAGCTGAGTGATGAAGCCTTTGCCTCAGACATGCTTAAGATTGCCTGGGTCTTTTCCTAATAAAGCTGGGCCATGCCTCTACTTATATTCTGCAAGTGGTTTGAAGGACTGGATGTGTGGACAGTTTTGCAAGTTGGGATGAGTTTGAACACAACTTCTGAGCTGAATCCTTCTTGTCAGATTCTGCTGACCATGGGGGCTCAGCTAAACTGGGCAAGTCCTTACTAGGTAAACACAACATCTACACATACAATCTTGCACTCTGGTGAGCTCTTGACAAGTGAAACTGGAAATATGGGGCAGGGAAAGGTGGTCTGGGCAGGTCCAGGGTACTCTGGTAGAGTATATAGAGATGCATAGGTAGTGGGCAAGTAGTATGAACAAGTATGGCATGGAGCTCCAGAGAAGGCTAATGGGGAAAAGGAGCTAACCCAGGACTAGATCTGAGTTAAGGATGCAGGGATGGTTCAGAGACACAGGGTTTAGGACAGAGGTCAGAAATGATAGGAGTAGAGTCAAACATAACTGAAGAGTCAAGACAAGACAAGAGACTTAGAAAGAAACAAGATAAGATAAGATGAGACAAGATGAGAACTTAGAGAAATGAGATGAGAAAGAAATGATAAGATTGAGACTGACAAGACAGAACAACAAAATGATAGAGATTAGAGACACAAAATGTAACAACAGACAGTAGGTAGTTAATATTAAGACTACTGTAACTGCTACTATGCTAGGACTTAAAGACTGTCAGGGGGATCTCCTCCAGAGCTGCAGGTCTAGGACTGAGGCTGCATGGGATTGGTGGGTGTTGACTATGACCATCTAGGTGTGGGGGGCAAGACTTAGTGGGCAGGTGTTGGCTGTGTTTGATGCATTCCTGTGACATGTGCTGGGGAAGGCAGAGGGCATGTTGGAGTTATCTGAGCATTTGGAGAAGGTCAGGGAAGTCACAGATCTTACTGGAAGAGGCATTGGAGAACTCCAGAGAAGCATTAGGGTTTGCTGGAGCAGGTGCCAAGGGTTGAGGAGGGTTGGGGAAGTCATGGAGGTTTCTAGAGAGAGGGAGTGTGTCCCAGGGCTTGCTGGGCTTGGTTAGGCAAAGTTCAGGGGTTGTGACACTTCTCTTGACCCTGCTAAGACTGCCACCCTCTTCTTTTATAACTGTGATCAATATAGTCAAGGAAAGCAGTCCTTAGATGAGTACATCAATTTGTTTCAAGCCCTTGTCAAACAGGCTGGATATCCAGATGGCCTACAACTCTGCCTCACTTTCCATGATGGCCTCCACCCCTCTCTCATGAATTGGATTGAATCAATATTATGGCAGAAGGATGACCTAATGATGAGCACATCCAAGACATGGTACTCATGATCAGTGACAGCTCATGGAACTGGCATTGGAAATCCTTAACTTGTTCTCTTTGGATCTCCCTCTGCCAGATGAGTAAGTAGAACTCTGAAACTTCTTGTAGATGCTGAATAGACTTTGTATCTCCCTCTGCCAGGTTGTGTGGATTGATCCACAGCTTCCAGAGGTTGTCCTTACATATAGAGGACTAGGGCATGGAACATTTCCCAGTCCTGAGAATAGCACTGCTTCTGGGTCTATTCACTAGAACAAGGGTGCAGGCATAGCAACAGTTGGTGGTATCAGTACTTCAGTTGTTTGATGGATCTGGCAGATGTGGCAAG
>JAGGAV010015989.1:0-12837 GCA_017657295.1 Termitomyces sp. DKA64
CTGCGCCACAGCTAGGTGAAGTAGTACACGCCACGACTCCATGCATGCTGTTGGCGAGGTGGTCTTGGTGTAGTCTCATCCATAAATTTGTTCAAATCCCTTGAATACTAGGCGTACTTTGAAGCGAACAGCCTTTCCAGTCTCATCACGTTTGATCTTGAACACCGGTCTCCCTTTTCTGACTTTGTTCCCGGCAGGTACTTGGTCCTGAGGTATAAGTTTGTACATGCCCATTTCCTTGAGTGATCTTAGTTCATCTTGGTATCCGGCTTCCCATTCTTTTGCATAGGGTGACTCCTGTGCCTCCTTCCATGAACGGGGTTCATCGCCGAGGTCGATGGACACTGGGTCCCCTAATGATTCCACAACAGAGAGAAGATGTTCTATCTCTTCTATGGTTGCGATGTTTGCAAGGTCAGGGAGGGCTGCAGGTGCGTCAACTCCTCCTGGGGGTTGTACATTGGCATCATGGTTGATAGGGTTAGGTTCATCTTGGTCATTGCGAACTGCTTCAGGCTCTTGCACCACTGCTGCTGCTTGGTGTCTCTCAAGCCGTATGTTCTGCAGTCTTTTGCCAGCCTTGCATGATTCCTGGACGGCTCGCTCTGTACGACTTAGTGGTGGGTTCGCTGGGTTGGCTCTGGCAGTGGGAATAGGGATTCGAGTAGACCATCGTGGGCCCGGTGGCACATCCTCGCCAATTTGAGGTATGGCTCTTGGCATGTGGGGGAGAGGTTCCGTTTGTTCAATAGGTGTGTTAGCCTCGTCATTGTTGTCTATAATGAATGGGGTCTCTACTGATGTGTCTTTTACTTGACTGATTGTTCTCGGTTCTGGATTGGCTTTCATTATGCTGGCGTCCGCAGTTATATAGTGTCTGTCTTGTCTTTCCAGGAAGCATACGTGGTAGGACTCGTAGATTTTGTGTGTTCTTGGGTCGTAGCATTGGTATGCTTTTGAGTCTTGCATGTATCCAACTAGCACACATTCGATTCCTCAAGGGTTCAATTTTGGATTGTGCTGATTCAGTATGAGAACAAAGGCGTGGCATCCAATCTCCCACATGTATGTATAGTCAGGCTTGCATTGATACCACAGTTTGAATGGTATTTTGCCATTGAGTGATTTGGTGGGTGTCTTAATATGTAGGTGTGTCGATGTGAGATAGAATTCATCCCAGAGGTTGTCAGGACATTTTGTGGCTATCCTCATCGTCCTTGCTTTTCCTTGCAGTGTCCTATGCATGTGCTCAACTCAGCCCATGTGCTGCAATGTATATGGCGCTCCAAGTTCATGTTTAGAGCCTGTCAATGATAACCATGCCTGCATTTGGTGGTTCTTGAGTTCTCCGTCGTGTCCGGTTCAATAGGTGCCGACTTTGTTTCCAGTTTCTAGTTCTCTGGCCCTCTCCCAGGACTGTAGGGCTGGGAATGCCTTGTTCTTAGACTTCAAGAGGATTGACCATGCCATATTTGTATAGTTGTCAACTAGATCCATAATATATTTGTTGCCTGTATGTGACTGAACACTCATTGGCCCGGCTAAGTCTACCCAAACTATCTGCAACCTCTTCCTTGCTCTATGCCCATCCTTCCGTACCTTGGGAACCAATGATTTTGTCTGTTTTCCCAAGATACAGAGATCACATTTAGGCTGGGCAAGAAGAGGAGCAGTAGGTGTACCTGGGAGTAGACTGGCATGGGCCATGGTGGCGACGACCTGGTAATTCATGTGTCCCAGTCGCCAGTGCCAGGTGTTGAGGCTGATGGAGTTATGTGCAGTAAGAGCATGTTTAGCAAGTGCGTTTTGGAGATTGAGGGTGTACAGGCATTGTCCAGGGATCAATGGTCTGGAGGCTAGGAGCATGCCGCTGTTCTCATCTAAGATGGTCACTCCAGAGCATCTGAATGTGATTGCTGCGTTCATGCTCCCTACCAATAGTGCAGATACTGAGATGAGACAAACTGCTGATCCAGGGATGTAAAGCGCATTCTCGAGAGTGATTTTGATTTGTCCTTGCACATGAAGGGTAATGTGGCCTATGCCCACAGCTTCAACAGATGAGCCTCCAACACCCTTGACCTGTCATGGTGGAATGGGCTGAAGATCAACAAAGTCAGCAGCATATGGAGAAATATGCACAGTAGCTCCTGAGTCTAGATAGAAGGGTTTCTCATCAAGTGATACGATTGGTTTGTGGCCCAAATGTTCAAGTGGGGCAACTACCATGGTTGCAAGGATAGTGTCTCGGTTCTGTACGGTGTCACCTGTCCAGTTGACCGTTGCTCTGAGTTCATTATCTAGATTGTTGAGGAGAGCCATGAACCCTTGATATTTGAAGAATTCAGTGGAGTTGTCAGGTGTGATGGTGGCAAATGCGGCAACATCGTTGGACTTGGGGGTTTTGGTCATCTCCAGTTGTATCTTCTGAAGGTGCATCATATTGACAATATATGCCTGCCCATCCAGGCCCTTGACAGTGATGCCATTTTTGGTGTTGTTGCTTTTGGAATTTTGTGCTTTCCCTCCTCCTCGCACAGCATGTCATGTGGCCTTGGACTCCTCTATCGTCTTCCCAGCCATGCCCCCTCCTGATCTGACGCACCACTCCTTTGTGTGTCCATGACAGGGCAGGCCCTGTGCAAAGCATACTTTGCAGCAAGGATATCCAGGGCCATGATTGTGAGTGTGGCCCTTAGAGTCTCTAGTTAGGAGAGCAGTGTCAAAGGAAGATGGTTTCAAGAGAGTGGCAAGGCTATCAATGGTCTGGAATAGTTTCTGAATGTCATTGGAAGTGTAGGGTTTTTCAGTGGTTGAGTTGGCAAGGCCATGCAATACTTGAGTTTGGACAGATTCAAAAGATTTGTCGTTGATGGAGTTGAGAAGGGTGATGCATTTGAGAAGGTCCCTGTCAATGCTGCCAATGGCGAATGCACAGTTGATGAGTTTGCAGATCTTATGGGCAGTGGTTTCAATGGGCTCAGAGATTGGTGCGTAAGTAGATAGAGCCTCACAAACAAGAGCAACCTGTTTAACTGGGCCTTCGTGATGTGCCCTTGCCTTCAAGGTGTCGTAGCACTCCTTGGCCATGCCATCAGTATCCAGGCCTTCCTGCTCAGCATCTGTTATGGCAGCTCAGATAACGCCAATGATCAGGTCATTGTTGAACAACCAGTTTGCGTAGGCAGTGGGTTTGGTCTTCGGATCAGGCTGCATGATCAGACGCTCAGGCTTCTTCTCAGGTGCGAAGATGTAGCAGTCTAAGCCACTCTGTTGTAAGAAAATCTCGAGCTTCATAAACCACCTGGTGAATTCCTCCGTGGTGTGGTTGAACAGAGTTTCCAAGGCTGGCCAGTGGGCGTTTAGTTTAGCAAGGCAGATGTGGGGGTAGGTGGTGTCAGTAGAAGACATTGTAGTGGGAGAGAGACAGCAGAGCCAGATTCCTTATAGATTCAGTAGCTGGAGAACAAAGAGAACAAGAAAGTCAATGCATGGAGATAGCAACACACTGATAAGATCTTGCAAGATCCGGAGTTTGCGGGTGTGAAGAGTGTGAAGAGTGTGTAGAGCAAAGAGTAAGGGTCCTGAACGTCATCACTTAGTGTGCGTAGCAGCAATTCCCATAACCTGTTAGAACCCTGACAGCATGTAAGTAAATCCTCAACACAACGTATAATTGAGTGAGTATATACCTGACAGCATGTAAGTAAATCTGAGTACACACAGTCAGTATGGGGAGGCCCTGTATGTAGAATGAGCACTGATCCTCAACACAACATATAATTGAGTGAGGGTTCGTGTATGGGGGAAGGGATATATATACTGTATCTGTAACAATGGAGGACTGTGGCCATAGGGCCAGTAATCGAGACAATGCAATATGTGATATGTGATGGCACAAAGATGTGCCACAATAGGGGCCAAGGTTGATGGTGTATTCAGGAACACTAACACAGTCCCATTGTACACCATTAGACTCATTCTGATCCTTACGGTTATTTTTTATTTTTATTTTATTTTATTTTATTTTTGTATCCTATACCCGCTGGGGCTTTGCCCTATGTCAGGTTCTACTGTACGCACTTTGCCTACGTAGCTGTCCTGTCTACTGTAATCGTCCATAATAATATTGGCTCCCGCCGATGTGGTGGCCGAGTTGTGCCTGGATGATGGGCTGCAGTTCATATTATGCCTTGAAGAGGCATGCCTATGGTAAAGTAGATGTATTAGTATTTGTCTGGGAAGTTGTCATTCTTCTCCTTTCTGCATCATTGCTAGCCTCTTAACTTCTTCTATTTTGGCTGGGTGATCTCAGTGTTCTCAGTGACTGTTAGGTCTTTGTAGGTTTGTTCAAATCTCCTTGTGTGGTTGATATACTGGAATAGGGCTTTTGTTGCATTGGAGTCACTTATTAGTCTGCGCATGATGCCTGGTCCTAGGGCAACAGTGTCATAGAGTTCCTTTCTTGGTGCCCCGTATCCTTGGCATTCAGTCAGATAGTGCTCGACTGTCTCTGTGTCTCTGTTGCATGTGTTGCACACTGATGAGTTAACCTTGTTGAATCTGTGCAGGTACTGATTGAGTGGGCAGTGCCCTGTGTGCAATTGGATGAGCAGCGACATGTGCCTCCTTGGCAGGTTGGCCAGGGTCTGGGCTATGGTTTTTGTCCTGGGCACCTCTAGATTGATGGCTTTCAGCCTGTTGAAACTGGGTGAGTCTTGTATGTGTTTCTTGGTCTCCTGCCTCCAGCATTTTTTGTGTACTGTTAGGATTGCTGCTCTGGATGCTTTTAGTGGTTTTCACAGGATTGGAATCCCTGCAATCTCAGTTTTATTCCTGCTCTCTGCCCGTTTGGCTTCCCTGTCTGCTCTCTCATTCCCCAGTATGCCTGTGTGTTCCGGTGTCTAGTATATCCTGATCTTCAACTGCAGGTCAATCTCCCAAACCTTCCAGATTCCCTCCAGCACTTTGTCCACTAAGTATCTTGCCATCCCTGGTTCTGGATCCTCCAATGCCCGCATTTCTGCCTGGTTGTCCATCCCTACTGTTGCATCCCTCACTCTCCTCCTTGCCCTCATTTCCTTCCTCATCTCTCACCTCAGCAGCTTGAACTCTAGTATCTGTCCCATGCACTTGCCCCTTGAATACCATGTGTTTCTCCTCTGGTCCCAAACACTTCCTCATCACCTTCACCTTCTTCCCAAACCCTCTGTATAGCACTGCTGCTGCTCCTATCTTCCCTTTATGCCCTGATCTGTCCATGTATATTATGATATCTGCCTTGTTGTGCTTCTCCCTCTCCTCCACTTCCTCAACTGAACTGTCTAATGTCAACTTCTATCAGGCATTCCCAGTCAGGTGGGTGATGCACTATCACCATGGTTTCCATGTCATCTGGTTTTTCCCCCAGTGCTCCCATGATCTCATGAAGGGGTGCTTGGTGTCATCTAACATACAGCACCACCTGCCTAGCTGGTTTGTACAGTGGATGTGTGTCTGGCATAATTGCTATCCTTGCTGCTATGCTAACACATATTTTCTTGATCCTGATGCCCATTGGTGGAAGTCCTGCATGTGCCTCCAGCAGGTTGTTTGGTGTTGTCCAAAATGCTCTCAGTATCTGCAGCACACATGCCCTCTGGACTCAATCCAGCCTCTTCATGACTCCTCTCATTCCCTCCACCAGCTTCTCTCCAATCTCCACATCTGGTCTACACCACACATTTGCTGTATAAAGCATGCTTGGTGCCACCACTCCTTTATACAGCTTTTTCATAAACATTCCCCTCACACCCCTGGTGACCTTTGCCAGTTGCTTCATCTGCATTGCTGCCACTGTTTCTTTGCCATGTGCATATGCCACATGCTCACTGAATCTTAGTTCTTGGTTGAGGATTACTCCTGGGAACTTGTGTGAGGCCTCCATTTTGATCACTGTGCTGTTTATGGTGATTCATGGCCTCCTTGCTGGCTGAGTCTTCTCTCAGTTCCAGCCATCCTTCTCCCTTCATCTTGTGAAGCCCATCCCCACAAACTTCTTGATCTCATAGATGGAAAAATGTTCCTTCACCCACTTGCTTGCTTCTTTGTCTCTCCTCATCATGTCCTCTGCCCTCCTTGCTGCCACATATGCATCATCCACAAAAGACCCTACTAACTCCCTGTCCTCCTTCCTTGCCCCTTCAATTTGTCCTGCATTGTAAAAGTTGTAGCAGAGGCCTAATGTATTGCACCCCTAATCAAGCCCACTGTTCACTGAGATCATTTCTGAAGTGTAGTTGTCCAAAGAGATCACCATCCTTCTCCCCTCCAGCTTCCTCTCAAACCACTCCACCACCTCTTCTGGTATTCCCCTCCTCCTCATGTTGTTTGCCATTATGTGTGGTACTGTGTTTGGGAAAGCCCCCTTCACATCCATGAATATGACCACCACCTTTTTTTCCCTCCTTTATGCACTTTTGATGAAGGTTAACAGTGTGTGGATTGAGTTGGTCATTGATTTGCCAGGCCTTCCACCAAACTGGTACTTCAGCAGTAAGTAGGTTTGCTTTCTCAACCAGGTATGCCATCTTTGTTTTAACACATGACAATAAGACCTTCACAACAGTGTTTAGCAGGGCTATTGGTCAGTGTGAGTTGGGGTTGCTGTAGTCATTTTTTCCCAGCTTCCTTAGTACTATTGTTTTGAAGACTTTCCATCTCTCTGGATACACCTTCATCTCAAATGTCACTTGGAAAATTGGTCCCAGATATGGTATGATGGTGTATCTTGTCTTCTTCAAGACCACATTTGGGATACTGCTAGTCCAGGTGCTTTGTACAGCTTTAGCTTTGTGATTGCCATGTGTATCTCCCTATCCATGATGAGTGTCCACTTGAAGGCTGCCTCTGTCCTATCTGCTACATTCCCTGCTCCCACTTCCTCCAGCATATTGTAAAAGAATGGTTTGTGGAAGATCTTTGCTTTCTCTTCATTGTCCTCTACCTCCCTCTCCACTCCACTCACATTCCCCCTCAATGCTGGTGTTCTTGCTCACCCCCCATCCAATGGCATTGTTGTCATAAAGTTCTTTGCATCCCAAACTGATTTTGTGTTTACTGACTCCAGCCATTCATCCCAGTGCTTTCTTTTGGTGTCCTTTGATCACCTGGCTGTAGCTGTTGCATGCCTTTCTATATGCCTCATGTGCTGGGTGGTTCTGCAACTCTTCCACTCATACAGACTCCCTGCCCAATGCCCTTGCTCTTGCCCTCATCTCTGTTAATTCCCTTGTCCACCACCTCTTTGTGTATGATGTCTTCCTCCTCACTAGTACCATTGCTTCCACTGCCCTGCATAGCACCTCCATCACTCTCCCCAGCCTCTCCTGCACCTTCTCCTTCCTCTCTACCCTTGCTGTCTCAACCCCCTCCAGCCTCCTTCCCAGCTCCTGTTCCAGTTTCATCCAATCTGCTTTCCCAAAGTCCCATGTTTTCTCCCCCTCTAAGTGCATTACTGTAATGTTAAGTGTTGTCATAATTGGGAAGTGGTCAGTGTTTGGCAGTTGTTTGCTTTGTAAGGCCTCACATCTGGTTACCTGCTCAACTAAGGTGTCAGTCACAATTACATCATCTGGCCTGGTCAGGTTTTTAGTGTTTTGCTGCCTTGAGATGGGCACTGTTGATCTTAGCACCATGACCATCCTGTATCTAGTCAGTATTGTGATGAGCTCTTCTCTGCTGCATCCAGGTTTTGCCTTGTGAAGAGGTAACTGTTCTATGGGTGGTTACACATTGGGTGGTGCCTGTTGAAGTCACCTACCCAGATGTCTGCTCCATTCCATCCTCTTGTTTTCCATCCCTCCTTGCTTCTGAGATAAATGTCCAGCATTCTGATACTACCTGAGTGCCTGCAGTCATTGTATATGTTGAACACTCACAGCATATGCCCCTTGGTCTCAATACCTACTCCTACAACATCCATGCTCTCAACATTCAGCCTCCTCCACTTGTTCATTGCTATCTTGCAGCTCACCAGCATGATCGCTCTTGTTCCCCTGGGATTTGTCTTGTCATGTTGTTTTGGATATACCAGTCTCCATTTCTGTGTGGCCCTAGATTGCTTGTTGTAGTTGAAGTAGGGTTCCTGTAAACATATTATATCAATGTTGTCATCCATTGTGTTGAGTACTGCATGCTGTGCAGTTAGTGACTTATTTAAGTTCTGCTGTCATATAGTTAGTCTGTTCTCTCTTCTTGCCCCCTGCTCTCCCAGCTCTCCCATTGCCACACTCATTGCAATGATAGAGGCAAGAGCTGTTGTACTTTGTTTCTGAGCTCATCCAGTGACTCTATGAATGCACCAAACTCATCCTCATCCCACCTTGGGGTATTCTGGTGTTTGGATTGCTCCTTGTTTCCTGCTTGGCTATTTGGCATGCTGTCTGCCCATTGGTAGGTGTCCAATGTTATTTGCATGCCTTTTGCCTGCAATGCCCTCCTGCTTACCTCTTGCCTGTTTTCTTTCTTGTCCTTGCTTGCATTTGCTCCCCCTCCTTGTCCTGGCTTGCCACCTGCTATCCTACCCTTCCCCCTTCCCCTTACCAAGAAACCATCCAATGCTCCTCCTGCTGTAAGATCTATATACCCTTTATGTTGTCTAGGTGTTGTAGCCCATTCCTCATCAACTCACATCCAGGTCCATTGCTGATCAGTGGGGTAGTACTTGTATTTCATTTTGGATGACCTGCTGATCAGCTGGTCCTTTGCTTCTATAAAGGTTGGGCAGGTTCTTGCTGAGGAGGGGTGATTGTGTTTTATCTCTTTTGCCTTGCAGCTGATGTAGGTGAATTTCATCAGGTCTGTTTCCTTGCAGTCCTTTGTCCTGTGCTCCTTGGCCCATAGACCACACATATCTTTCTCCTGCTTACAGTCATTAGCAATGTGACCTTTCTCATACCTTTGGCATTTTAGGCAGCATCATGGTTCCTGGTCCAGCTTCCATGCTGACACTCTTTTTTCCTCCATGATTAGTCCATTTTTGATGGGGTTATTGGCCCTGTTCTCTGTTGTGCATGAAATAATAAGGTGCACCACCTTCTGGTTAGCATGTCTGGTGTGTGGGGCTTGGGCTCACCTAGCTGTCACCAGCTCCCCTGGCTGGAGGCAGTTGTCCTCTTTAATTTTTGCCATTCCATTGGTTGGTACATCCCCCAGTGTTATTGGGACAAACTCTGCAAAGACATTGAACACTCTGTCTTTTACCTTTGCACCTGTCCCAAACTTTTCCAAGGATGCTTTCCTCATGTCTACACATGTTAGCCATTTGGTTGCATCTGTTGAGTTCAGCTCATACAAAACCCCCCATTTCTGAGTTTTCTTGCTAAGAGGAATTCTACCTTTGGGCTATCAAGCCTTGTGTATGTCCATCATATCCTTTGCAATCTTTGCCTTCTCTATTGGATCCTTCGCTATGAGTTCATTCCATCTACCTGTTCCCTCTGCATTATCAATTAGTAGTTGTCTTGTCTTGTTGTTTGCCCATTGAACAATGTCTTCCCTCTCTGCCCTCCATGCCACCTCTGTAAAAGTCATTTCCATCCTCTGTATTCTTGTTGCCCCCACCTTGTCATGGCCCACTCCATTTTGCCTCATCACTTCCTCCTGTATTTGTCCCTCCTCCAACCTCTCTGTTGTCTCCCTTGCCTGCTCTGCCATCCTCTTCACCATCCTCACCAACACCTCCACCATGCTCTCAAGCACCTTCCTGTACTCCTCCATTGCTTTCCCCATTGTTTCTGCCATTATCCTTTCTGTCTCCCCTGCCTTCATAGACTTCATTCTGTATGCAACTGCTTTCATTCCGTTCTTGGCCTCTGTTGGCAAGATGTGCCTCCATGCCAGTTGCAGCAATGCTCTCTTTGAGGTGGTGATTTTGATCTTGTCCTCTGTGCCATCTAAGTGTCCATTGTATATATAGCTAGTTCCACATGTCTTTCTCTGTTTGAATGGTCAAACCTTGGGTATGGAGTTCTGGCATGCTGGCAGTACTCCATGTTCTCTACACTGTCTGGCTGTTGTTTTTGGCTGTAGACCCACTGCTGTTTGGCATTCAGTTCTATCTGTCAACAAGACATGTATTTGGTAGAATAAGATTGTAATAAAAGTGTTTATCTACTTCTAATCCTTGCCCCATCTGCTTCTGTGTTCTCCCAAGCTGGTTGAGCCTGAGTTTTCATGGTGTGCAGGTGGTGGTGTCAGATCAAAAGCTGTCCATCCTTATGGTTTAACTCTGTGCCATCCACTTAGCCTGCTGCAACAGGTTATGGGCCCTGGTCCACAAACATACACACCAAGGAAACAAATCTTATACTCCATTTTTAAACATTCCAGCCTGTCAATACAATTTATATTTACTTCCCATCACAATCACACAACTCTTGCAATTGTCAATCTCAGCATCTTCATTCATCATAGACAATGCCACTTCATATGCTTCTTGATTGCCAATGTTGAAGCTCAGTATAATAAAATACACTGAATGGGAAAAATGAATGTTCGTTCAGACAACTTGTGTCATTTGACAGTGCCTACATTGTGACAGGTGAAGAGCAGAGCTCTGTTCTCAAACTCAATGTTCCCACTTCCATACAACTGGTCAATGCCTACCTCCTGCACAGTGACTGTGCTGCTGGTGACATCTTATAGTGGCTGGATAAAGGTAATAAAATCCATGTCAACAGCATCTGCAATTAACCAGCTGCCATGTGGGCTAAACTCAAGAAGATCCACTCAAAGTCAGCACCCAATGCACACTTCAACTCCTTATGAAATCTCTTCAGTATATGAAAATGAGATGATAAGTCACTCACCAAACTTTGCACACACATTGAGAGAGCAAGGCAATGTGTCTACACTCTCTGCCCACTAGCCATTATCAGCTTGGACTACTCTATCATGCCCACATATATAATCAAGATCCTAGATGATGAGCTGTCCTTCATGGCAGTGCTATGTGTGCTCCCTCATGAGGACTTCACAGCCTTCATCTCCTCTGTCCTCATGCTCAATAGCCTGACAAATGCTGCTGTGCTTGAGTCTTTCTGCACTGAGGAGGTGCAATGCAGGGCTACTGAAGAAGAAGCTGCTGCAGCTGCTTGCCTGCTTCTTATGCAATGGACCACACAAAGAATGAGATTGCTCAAACCTTAAAAGTGTGCAAAGTTATAGGAAAAGGACAATGGAGAGGCAAAGTTGAAAAAGCCTCATGGAGGACATTGCAGCAGGAAGCCAGACTCTGTCAATGGAGGACAGATGTGATAGACCTGCCATCAAAGTGGAAGCTGCCATTTGTCAATCTTCATTGTCATTATCCTCCCCAACTGACATGCTATGAAACACAAACTCAGGGGCCACAGGTCATATGACACCACACTAAGAGTGGTTCCTACCCAGCTCTTCTCTTTCAAGTTGTGGAAAGTGCCTATCCACCTTGCCAATGATGCAATTATTTATTCTGTGGGAAAAGGCTCAAGGAAGAATAAATACAGAAAGAAGCTTTGAGATGTTAGCTGTTTGTACCAGAATTAACCAACAACCTCCTCTCCATTGCCACCCTCTCAATACATCACAGGTTTTTCATTAGGGCATTGATGATGAATGATCATGTGGATCTTGAGCAGAGCTGTGAAGGGGTTTGGAGAACATCAGTGGTGATTTCTGAGACATTAGGGTGGGGAGGAACATTGAAGGGAACAGGTTCCAGGTCAGGTGAGCCATTCTGATCAAGGCAGAGGGTGAGACTGCCAGCCAATGCAAGGGTTAGCTGTTCAGAGCCAGGAAAACCTGAGGATGAGGGGAGTAGAAGTGTGCAACTTTGTAATCAGTAGTTCAAGGTCTTGCTATTGTCTGTTGGTGAAGGTGATCTTTGTCTCCACACAATGAGTGATGTTGCTGGCAGAGGTAGGGCTGCTGTTGAAGAGTTTCAGTGAAATTGGAAGGGGAAGTCACTGGGGAGGTTGTGGAACAAGCACTGCTAAGGATTTGTCAATGAAGTTGTTGGTTGTACTGCTATTGATCAGAGTGAGGATGGAGCCAGATGGGAAAGGAAGGGTAGTGTGAAAGAGGAGGTTATGGGCAAAGTGCAAGGGAAGGTGTGCTGAGAGGGTGTCCAGAGTGATTGCCATTGCATGGAGGGAAGTAGCTGGGGTGGAGAAGATGTCAGGGTCTGATCTGCAATTTAGTATGTCTTCATGATCTAAACCACTGGGTTGTTTTCTGTTAACTGATAGTTGCAGTCTTCCCCATTGATGGTCCAGATGGCACATCCCATAATCTAGCATATAGAGCAATCAATGATGAAATGGCCCTGCTCATCACACATAATACATGCCCCTTCCTTCTGTCATCATTCTTGTGTTTCTGCTGGAACATTGATCCAGGGCCTGTTCCTGATCCAATTGGCACACAAGGCCTCTTAATTGTCCATGGGATCTAGGGAATTGTCTAGGTCTAAGGAATCATCAGGGGCAGGATTTAGAGGGTCCAGGGTTTTGTTGAGGTCAGTGGCATTGAGTTGAGTGGTGAGGCAAGGTCTGGGGGGTTAATTTGTACTAGCCAGGCCTTGTTCAGGAAGAAAGCAGGGCATGGGGTTAGCAGGCATTGTGGGGGTGGTAGTCAGGTTGTTGTTGGTTGCTCTGGACAGCCAGCTAAGGTTGCAAAGGCCATGCATGAGCTCTCAAGCTAGAAGGTAAGGAGCTTAGCTTGAACTATTATAAGACATTGTAAGGGCAACCTCTGGAAGCTGTGGCTAAGTCACACAACTGGCAGAGGGAGATCCAAAGTCTATTCAGTACTGTA
>JAGGAV010015990.1:0-12817 GCA_017657295.1 Termitomyces sp. DKA64
GTCTCCAGTGTTCCTGTGATGTTTTGGTGTCCCAGACTAATGAGAAGGGCCCTTGCTCTTTTGGCAAATTCAGCAGGAGCTAGGCAAGTGAGTGGAGGACCTCATCACATTGTTGGATGTAGGCTTTGACTCTTTGCTGCCTAGAGGAGGGTGGAGCTTGGATGGGGGGGCAGCAGAGGGTTGAGGCCATGGGGGAAAGTATCCATCAAGCTGTTCTAGGGGGACCAGGGCTGCAGCAGGGGCAGAGTAGGCATAGTAGGGCCTAGGGGGAAAAGCCAAGGATACCAGGGCCATAGGTGCCCAAGGAGCCAATGGGGTGTTGGGCTGTAGGTAAGGGTAGGTCCCTTTGATGGAGTATAGAAAGGGGCGGTGCCAGTCCAGAGGTGGGCCCTAACTAATGGATGGGCCATAGGGGGTGTAGTTTAGTTCCAGGGCCCAGCACTGCAGGGTGGCTGTGACATAGCAGTCAGGCATCAGATAGAATGGGGGATAGTAGGGGTTGGGAACTGGCCTACCATAATAGTCAGTTAGGTAACTGGTAGGCAGATACATGGGACTGTAGTTAGACATTGAGAATGGGATAAGGGGAGAGTCTTGATATTATGTCAGGTTCTGCTGACCCAGGGGCTCAGCTACACTGGGTGAGTCCCTTACTAGGCAGACACAATGCCTAGGCCTATGATCCCTAACTCTGGTGAGCTCTGGAAGAGTGAAACAGGGCAGACAAAGGAGGTAGCAGAGGTCCAGGGAGGTCCAGGGTGTTCTGGTGGATTATATGGGAGGTGGAGTGATGGGCAAGTGGGGGGACAAGCACAGTACAGAGCTCCAGAGTGTTAACATGAACTTGGTGAGTCTGGATTACAAGTACAGGGAGTCCTGGGAAGTTGAGACAAGATGAGAGATGGGAATGAGATGAGACAAGACTTAGAAAATAGATGGGAGACTGAAAATGGAGACTGATAAGATTGAGACTGATAAGATGGGAACAGATGCACTTGGGAGATGATAAGATTCAACGAGATAATACAGAATAGGAAGACAAATACACAAGAGACATAACAAGCATGAGAATGTAGGTAATATCAAGACTACTTAACTATTACTACACTATGGCTTAAGTACCTGTGGGGGGATCTCCTGCAGGACTGTGGGTCTGAGGTCAGGTTGTATAGGTGGGTCTTGGGTGCAGTTGGCTGGAGTGTCCTGAGACTGGCTAGTCAGGTGGTGGTATTGTCTTGATATATAACCATGATGTGTGCTGGGGGAGGGTGGACTTACCCAGTCTCT
Source organism: Termitomyces sp. DKA64 (assembly GCA_017657295.1). Taxonomy (NCBI): domain Eukaryota; kingdom Fungi; phylum Basidiomycota; class Agaricomycetes; order Agaricales; family Lyophyllaceae; genus Termitomyces; species Termitomyces sp. DKA64. Next base: position 1,288 of record JAGGAV010015990.1, read on the forward strand.
GAGGAGATGTTGAGGGGATCCCAGGAATTGCTGGAGAAGCATTGGGATTTTCTGGAGAAGCCCTGGGGGTTGTTGAAGTGGGTGCCAGGGTTAGGGGAGTGTCATAGAGGTTAGGGGTGAGGGGGGATATGTCCTGGGCTTACTGGGCAGTTTCAGGGGGGTCTGGAGTGGGGCAGGGGTTCAGGGATGGGTTGTAACACCACCTATGTGCTGTAGGTGTTTTGATGCCCTGGAGGTGTCAGAAGCTTTGCAGATTGGGCTGCCTTTGAAAAGGACTTCCAAGCAGAGTTCTTCCCAATTGACCCTGCCAAAACCACCACTTTAGTGCTATGCAACTGGGAGCAGTATGGCCAAGGAAAGAGGATGCTGGATGAGTATATTGATTCCTTCCAGGCATTAGTCAAGCAAGCAGACTACCCTGATGGTCTCCAACTGTGCCTCACATTCCAGGATGGCCTGCACCTCACATTACTGGAATGCATTGACAACCTTGCCAAGGGCCATCCAGACAACAAGCAGATTGCCTCCTGGTATAAGGTGGCCCAGAATCAGTGGCAGCTCATGGAGATTCAATGGGAGCTGTGCCATATGCACCTGACTCTCCACCCCACTCCTGCTGCCACTTCCCAGTACCCTGCTCCCATACTCCCAGCACCCACCCCTGCTCTGGCCATCCCCACACCATGGCCCTTGCTGCTGGGCATCCCCATGGACTTTGATGCTACCCAACAGCACTGCCCTGTGCCATTACCATGCCAGAGATGCAGAAAACTGGGGCACTTTGTGCAACACTGCCCATTGGGTCTTGAGGTACATTATCTCTCCATGGCCAAGCAGGAGGAGCTCCTCCTGCAACTGTTGGCTGCAAAGAACACCACTGGAGATCCCTCACCAGATGAGCTGGCATCAGAGTTGACCCCAGAGGAGAGTGGCACTTGTGCCCTCCTCCCGGGCCTGGAGGAGAATTTTTAGTCAAGTGACAGATAAGATGTATGCCTCCATCACTGGATACTAATAGGTTTGCTTGTCTGTCAATAGAAATTGAAATTGCTTCTCTCAATATCAATGACCTTAAGACAAAGGAACCTCAGTACTCCCCTCCAGACATACAAACACCCACTCTGGACCCCAAGCCAAGCTCCCTGATGCTGGTTAGGCTCCATCCATGCTTCCCTGCCTGGGAATACCAACTGCCCTGGTGGTACATAGTAGCCATGAACCCCTCTGCAAACTCCTTGTGTCTTGATGTGGAGATTGAGACCATGGACACTCAGCAAACCTGCAGAGTCACTGCCCTCCTGGATAGTGGAGCAACAGGGCTATTCCTGGATTCAGAGTTTATGAAACATTGCCACCTGACCATGCAGCTGCTTTCCAAGCCCATACCAGTGTTCAATATTGATGGAATGCCCAATGAAGCAGGTGCCAGCAACTCCACAGTAGATCTCATCCTCTGCTACTAGAACCACACTAAGTGTGCAGTCTTCACCATCACCAGCCTAGGCAAGCAGGATATGATCCTTGGGTTCATCTGGCTCCAGGAGCACAACCCTGAAGTAGATTGGGCCCAGGGCAAGGTAACCATGAGCCAATGTCCCTGGAGGTGTGCCACCTGCACCACTGAGGTCAAGGAACAGTGCCAGGCCAAGGTTCAAGAGCATGCAGCCATTTGGGCTTGCTGCACCAGCCATCTCCCTTTGCAGATCTAGACCTTCTGGATCCCCCACCCCCAGCATTCCCCTGTAGAGAGGCCCTCTATGAGGATGACTGGAGTAGTGGAGGGACCCCAGAGGAGGATCTGGGAGAGGAGTTCCATGGCTTGCATAACCCAGAACTCCCAGACAAGGCAGTGGAAGTTGGAGACTGGATATATGCCACCACTCTATGCTCCCTGCCCTCTATCATGGAGATCTGGGCCAGCCAGACCACCTCTCAGCAACTGGCCCAGGCCTTTGCTGCAAACTCTGTGCCCTGGGAATTCTGAGACATTGTGCCTCCATATCTCCATGCATTTGAGGATGTGTTTTCCAAGGCCTCTTTTGACTTGCTCCCAGAGCACAAGCAGTAGGACTGTGCCATTGAATTAATGCCAGACTCCAAGCTGGAAAGCTGTAAGGTCTACCTGCTAGTGCCAAAGGAGCAGGATGAGCTCAATACCTTCCTGCAGAAGAACCTGGCCTCTGGTTGTATGTGCCCCTCCAAATCCCTGATGGCTTCTCCAGTCTTCTTCATCAAAAAGAAGGATGGCTCTCTCCAACTGGTCCAGGACTACCAAGTTCTTAATGCCATGACTGTGAAGAACTGCTACCCCCTCCCCCTCATCTCTGAACTCATCAATAACCTCTGGAGTACACAGTACTTCACCAAATTGGATGTCCAATGGGGCTACAACAATGTACACATCCAGGAGGGAGATGAGTGAAAGGCTGCCTTCTGGACCAACTGGGGATTGTTTTGAACCCCTCATAATGTTCTTCAGACTCACCAGCAGCCCCACTACCTTCCAGACAATGATGAATGACATATTCCAGGATCTCATTGCCAAAGGCATAGTGTGCATATACCTCAACAACATCCTCATCTACACCAAAACACTGGAGGAGCACTGCTGGGTCATGTGCATCATCTTGGAATGCCTCCACCTTCACCAGCTCTATCTCAAACTGCAGAAGTGTGAGTTTGAGCAGACCTGGATTGAGTATCTTGGGCTGATCATCTTGCTTAGAGCTGCAGAGATGGACCCAGTGAAGGTGGCTGGTGTGGCAGAGTGGCCAGAGCCCAAGAACAAGAAGGAAGTGCAGGCCTTCCTAGGCTTCACTAACTTCTACCAGAGGTTCACCCAAGATTTCTCCCACCATGCCTGACTGCTGTTTGACCTCACTACAAAGGATGCTGCCTGGAGTTGCTGCCCCCTGGAGCAGACAGCTTTTGACAATCTCAAGCATGCTGTCACCTCCAGGCCCATCCTCCTCTTCCTAGACAATGACTCTCCCTTCCAGGTGGAAGCTGACAGCTCCAACTTTGCCATTGGAGCTGTTCTGTCACAACAATCCTGGGAGGACAGGAAATGACACCCAGTGGCCTTCTACTCTAAGAGCCTGAATGCAGTGGAGTGCAACTACAAAATCCATGACAAGGAGATGTTGGCCATCATCTGGTCCTTCAAGGAGTGGCACCATTTCCTAGAGGATGCATGGCATAATTTCAAAGTGTGGATGGACCACAAGAACCTCAAGTACTTCTGGATGGCCAAGAATCTCAATTGCTGGCAGGCCCAGTGATCTCTCCACCTTGCCAACTTCAACTTCTTACTACACCACAAGCCAGGTCAGAGTATGGGAAAGCTGGACACCCTGTCCCAGAGGGCAGACCATGGCACCAGGGAAGATGACAACAGCAACATTGTGCTCCTCTGACCTGAGTTGTTTGCCATCCAAGCCATGGAAGATCCAGCCATTGAGGGAGTGGAGGTGCAGATCCTCCAGGACATCCAGCATGGAAACCAGGAGGGTCTACAGGAGGAACTTCTTGCTCAGGAAGCCCAGGTGCTCAGGTCTGGATATACCACCAGTGCCAAATCTGTCCATGCAGATGAGTGGGCCCTCCACAATGGACTCCTGACCTTCCAGGACCACATCTATGTACCCAATGACCCAGAGCTATGCCAGAGGATTGTAGAGCAGCACCACAACTCCTGGATCACAGGACACCCCAGCTAATGGAAAACATTGGAGCTGGTGTCCCAGAACTATTGGTAGCCCCAGATGTCCCAGTATATTGGGTCCTACACTAGTACATGCAATCTCTGCCTCCAGACCAAGCCCCAGCATTGCCTCCCCTCCAGATAGCTCCACCCCCCACCCATCCCCATGAAGTGATGGAGTGTCACCTTGGTGGATTTCATTGTAGAGCTCCCCAACACCCACAGTTATAATGCCATCATGGTAGTAGTGGACCTCTGTGGCAAGCAGGCACACTTTGTTCCTACTCACACCCCTTGCTCTGCCATAGGGGCTGCTAACCTGTACTGGAAGAATGTCTGGAAGCTCCACAGCCTCTCCAATGCCTATGTGTCCAACTGGGGCCCACGGTTTGTGGCAGACTTCACCTGGGAGCTCTACCAACTACTTAACATGAAGCTTCACACCTCCACTGCCTACCACCCACAGTCTGATGGCCAGACCAAATGCATGAACCAGGAACTTGAGCAATACCTCTGACTCTTCTGCAATGAGCACCAGGACAACTGAGACAAACTCCTCTCCAATTCCAAGTTCCAGTACAATAACCATGTCCATGCAGCCACTCAAGTTTCAACCTTCTTCCTGGACACCAGATGTTACCTGTGCATGGGCTTCAAACCCCAGGCCCAACCTTTGGAGAATGAAGCCATGAAGGAGTTTGTGGATTGGATGAAGATCACACAGGAGGAAGCCCAGGCAGCTCTGGCAAAAGCAAAGGACAACATAGTGCAATACTACAACCATGGAAGGACCCTGGTGCCCAAATACCAGCCCAGAGATGGAGTTTACTTGGACACCTCCAATATTATGACCACCCAACCATCAAAAAAGCTCTCACACCAATTACTGGGGCCCTTCATGGTGGAACAACAGGTAGGACCCCTAGCTTATTGACTCCAGCTCCCCATCAGAATGTGCCAGCTTCACCCAGTATTCAATGTGGTCAAACTAACACCAGCCCCAGTGTACCCTATCCCAGGGCAACACCTGGCACCCCCACCACCCCTGGTGATGGTCAACAACAACAAGGAGTACAAGGTGGAGGAGATCTTGGATAGTTGCCTATTGCAGTGGTGGCTACAGTACAAAGTGAAGTGAAAGGACTACAGAATCAAGGACATCTCCTGGGAATCCCAGGAGAATGTGCATGTGCCTGGACTTATCAGGGACTTCCATCAGAGGCACCCAGATGCACCCTGAGCCATCCAAGGGATCTATCCCAGCTCACCAGTGGACCAGGTGATCTGGAACTTCTTCTACCCTGCATGTCAAGATGCTGCATGCTAAAGGGGGGGTGATGTCAGGGAACTTCTATTTCAGACCTCTGTGCCTGACCCAAGCCAACTCTCCTCAACTCATTCCCACTCCCTGAGGCTTGTTTGATGACTCCAGGGCATTCTCCAGATCCCTGGAGATCTCTGGAGGTTGTTCTCCCTTTTGGAAAACACCTGGAACTTACTGTGATCCCTTGTTGAACACCTTTGGTTAACTCCAGATGCCTATACAGTCATTCCCATGCCTCTGCCACCCTGATGTGCTGCACTGAGCAGTGGGGATCCTTAGACTTGTTCTCTTTGGATTCCACTCTGCTAGGTGATTGGTTACTGTTGTATCATTGGTTACTGTTTCTAATATACTTTGGATTCCCCTCTGCTAGCTGCATGATTTAGCCATTGCTCCTGGAGGTTGCCCTTACAAATGCAGAATTATAATCATGTTGTACATATATGTTCCTTTTGGCCAGCAGATACTGCCTTACATGTAATTACACCTGCCAGTCAGTACACTACATACTATCACATGTACTGGGATGCAAAATGACAGTGATTTGCAAAATGAAGATTTTTAAGAGATTGAGGCATCTCTATACTTAATCCTTGCTAACTTAAGTACATATAATAACACTATAAGTCCTTGGATATAGAATTTTGCATGAATTGAAAGTGTCTGTGAGTTGAAGGTGTCATTGAATTGCTATTGCTTGATCATTACAGAGAATCTCACATTTTTCAAAAAGAGTGTTCTTGGTTTTGGTCTCTGAGATACATTTTGGACTCAGTTGCTCAGAAGAGGATGAACACATCATGAAGTTGCACCAAGCATCACAACATCCACGACTGCAAGCAGTATGCAAAGCTCATATGCTCTTCCTTCCTCTGTTCCTCACAATCATAATGCTGGCAGATCAGATTCTGAGTCTGATGGGTGCAGTTCAAATTTCAGAACCTCAGGCGGTGACAATGACTCCACCTTTGATAAACATTCATTCACTCAACATTCATCCACTCACATGGCTTCTTTGCCTCTCCACTGGCATGGCCCACAATTCCTCCTTATCTCACACAAACCATCCCTCCTGAAATGTTTTATACATTAGCCTCCTCAAAAATTTGTTCCAAGTCCACAAAGCACTCTCAACCTTGATCTAGCTTCAAAGGATGTGAAGCTGCATGGGACAAGGAAATCACATAACATAGATAAAGTCTTGCATACATCGAGGCACACTGTGCAATTGCCTACTCTGAGATTAAAGATCTCAAATAAAAACTCAACTGATAGGACAGCAAGAGAAGAAAACAATGTAAGCTCAATGTTGAGGCCAATTTGGATGAGGGATTGAGGCTTGCGGAGGAAGCTGCAGCTGATAAAATGGTGGAGGAACAAATGAAACAAGAAGCACAAGACCAGCACACAGCAAAAGAAGCTGAGGGAAGAATTATGCAGACAGAGAGATCCAAATGAGCCTTTCATGAGTATGTTGAGCTCAAAGTCAAAGCCTGACATTCAGGACCTTGACCGAGCTCTTTGGACTTGAAATTGGCAGCCAAATTAAAGCTCTCTGGCCAGAATTCATGCTCACTTGGATGCACATCCTGATCTCCATGAGACTATGCAGTTTGAAGGACTGTTTACCAATCATGTCGATGGCCTGCTGCTCAGAATGATGAAAATCAAGCTTCTTATTGCTTCCTACCTTTTTGACTGCATGGCTGCCCCCTTTTGCTGGCTCAACTTCACCACTCACTACAGATCTCGTGAACTACCTTCCATCTCTGAGACACAATCACACCTTCCATACATGCATCTGGGTATCCCACTCCTTATGACTTATCATTTGTCTCATTCCCACACTTGAATACTTCATATGATTGATCACTCTCGGAATAAGGTCTGTTCAACCACAACTTTCACTTGAACGGAACTGATAATTCATACGTTAAGTTTGAATCTTTCGCCACCTTCAATCGAGGTAAAGGTGTCGCTATTTCAACAAAAAATCAGGTTTGGTCAGATTGATACGATATTGGTCTTCGACGCGGTCTCGTTTCATTGTGGTCACGTCGACAGCCAGTCATGGACACAATGGAGGGCTTTGACGCGTGTTGAGAAAGCAGGGCATGGTCATAGCATATCTGGTCATATCCTAGGTACAGGGAAAAAAATATATTGCGGCGCGGCGACGGGGTGATGACGAGGTGCGTATATGTAAATAATGCAACACCTTAGGCGGCCTTGTGGGCGGCCTTGATGGCAGCGACCTTTGCCTTCTTCTCTGCGACGCGCTTGGCGAGGAGAGCGTCGAACTCGGCTTTTTGCTCCTTCTGGTGCTCGATGCGGCGGCGCTTGAGGGATTGTAGGTGGCGGCGGCGCTGGAGACGGAGAGGAGTAACAAGGCGCTGGATCTTGGGACTTGGGTGGGGGAAGAATCAGTACGACGAGGGAAGGAATTATAAAATACAGCACTCACGCCTTGGTATAAGGCTTAGCATCCTCCTTCTTCTGGCTCTTGACCTCCCTCCTGACGACATACTTCCTCACATCATCCTCCTTACCAAGGTTAAAGAACCTCCTAATCTTCGTCGCCCTCTTGGGGCCCAACCTCTTCGGGAGGACATTGTCCGTGAGCCCTGGGATGTCAGACTCGCCCTGCTTGACGATGACGAGCGACAAGACGGCAATATCGGGGCCGACGATGCATCCACGGACGGACTTGCGTTTGCGCTCGCCGGCACGGCGGGTGCGGTAGCAAGAGTGGCCGTCGGCAAGGAGGAGGCGCACACGATACGGGACGAGAACACCCTGCTTCATGGGGAAACCCTGCTTGTCGTTACCGCCGGTGATGCGGAAAATGTAGCCTTTCCACTCGTCGCCGAGGGAGTCTCCGGGGACTTCTTGTGAGATCTTTTTGTCGTAGAAGACGCGGCTGGGGCAGAATTAATTTTTTTTTTCTTTGAGAACGAAGGAGGACGGACTAGCGGCGTTCCTCATCGAGGTCGATGAGTTTTTGGGCACCCGTTGCGGGATCTGGAGAACGTAGACAGATGAGTCCTAGTCCAAATGAAGATCGGATCAGCAGGACTCACTGGCAATATTGAACTTCATGCTGCACGGACAAGCGTGAGTCTCCTGCGACGGGCAACGGAAGGGCGACTGACCTGGGCAACCTCTTGCGATGGGTTTTTGGCGGACAACACTCACGTGAGCATCAATTAGGGTTTTGTCCGCTATACAGTTGCCATCATCAGCCTCCCGGAAGATGCCGGTCGCATCAACAAAGACATGCTCCCTGACTTGTGCACTAGTCGATCACAAGGCCTCCTCAAGACACTCTTTGACTAGCAAAAATGGGTCGTATGCACGCACCGGGAAAGGGCATTTGTGAGTAGTCTATACTTGACATCCTTCGATGTACTTATCCTGTTCACAGCGTCCTCTGCCCTCCCTTACCGCCGCGCTCCCCCCGCGTGGCTCAAGACGACCCCCGAGGACGTCGTCGACCACATCACCAAGCTTGCCCGCAAGGGTCTCACTCCCTCTCAAATCGGTGTCACCCTCCGTGACTCGCACGGCATCCCCCAGGTCCGTTTCGTCACTGGTAACAAGATCCTCCGTATCCTCAAGTCCCACGGTACTGTCCTACATGGCTATTTTGTCCCTTGCTTTTCGCTGACTCTGTAATTCCTTTGTTTCCTCACCTTCTCTCTTCCTTCTTTTGCACGTTTGCTCGTGTACCTTTTTGTTTGGGGATAGGACTTGCGCCATCCATCCCTGAGGACCTCTGGCACCTCATCAAAAAGGCGGTCGCTGTCCGCAAGCACCTCGAGACCAACAGGAAAGACAAGGACTCCAAGTTCCGTCTTATCCTGATCGAGTCCAGGATCCACCGTCTCGCTCGTTACTACAAGACCAAGCAGCAGATTCCCCCCACCTTCAAGTATGACTCTGCTACCGCTTCGACTCTCGTCGCTTAAAAGCTGGATTGGGTATGGTGTAGGCAGGCAGGGGTATTCGTATGGCTTCACTATGTTTGCATGTCGTCTTCGTCGATTTATATGATGTGCCATGTTCATGAAGGCTATGTTCGTTGAGCATCGATATTTTCGACTGAGACCCAATGGTATGTTCGTGCAGTTGCAACCAACACGTTTGACACCTTTGCCCAATTGCCCAAAATACTACTTTGCCACCTATCAGCCTTAGTAATGTCAAGGGGAGCTTCAATGAACAAATCATTATATTCCATACTTGCTCGCCGTGAACAGAAATAAATAAGTACTCCATAAGTTCCTGGGACTGTGCTCAATGAGCAAAGGTTCGACTGTTTTACCCCACATCAGTAATCTAACCCAAGTCATGGCTGACGAGTTGAGTGTAATGGACATAAATGCAGTATTGGTTGATGATGTAGCGAAGCTGCCTGAAGGAAAAGGAACTACAAAAACCATATCGTGGACACACCCGGAATTGAACCGGGCACCGCCCGCAATTGCTAATGCTAAGCGGGCGTGATAACCAACTACACCATGTGCCCATATTGAAGTGCAACAACTTGCACTATTGTCGCAGTAGCCCAAGACATGGTCAAACGCATATGGCGCCCATGACCCGTTTAACTAGCGTTATTACTTCAAGTCGAAGTTGATGCAGCAACCACAAGTCCTCAACGTCGACTATCATATCAAGATTGATTTTGATATAATAAGTTATGGTATCACTAACGACACCGGCACCAATCGGACTCTTAGAAACAGGATGGTAATATCTATTCGAGCCACCTGCACCATCGCTCTGTACAAGAGGCAGAGAAATTCATTTTTATTTGTTCTACTATAGGTCTTCACGGAGGTACTCTCGGATTGCTATTTCTGTCATATTTAACTTGATCCCTGTGGGACACGTATCTTCGTCGTATAGCCATGTTTTTAGTTCGTCTTGAACTCGCCGAGCCAATATGCGGAGATGCCGCGTCGCGAAAGAAACCTCGAAATAAGCATGACGTTGAGGGACGTCCATTCTAGCCGTGAATTCCGCCGTCTTGACCGTATGGACATGTTGGGACCAGGCAGCAAAAAATTCTCCACAAGCTAATATGTCGTCATCGGCTAGAAGGTCCCCATACTGGCAATCGATGTCCAGACAGAATGTTTTCAGCATTGGCAGGAATGGCGCCGACGTGACAAGGACCGTGAAAATATCGCGAGGGGTGATTTGGGGCATATATAACTCAAGGATTTCCAATGACGAGCATTCTGAGAGATATTCCGAGAACGTGCTGATATTATTGAAGTTCACATTCATCAGCTCAAGCTTCTTCAGTGCAGAGGCACTGATTCTAGCCGGAACAGAGGTGAGAGCTAGTGTGCGAAAGGTGGTTGAAACATGGAGCCCGAAAAGGACAAGGTTGGGGAAGACATAGTCATGGAGGATCCTCTCGCCAATATCTCCATCCATATATAGGGTAAATTTGGTAAGATGCTCGAAGGTAAGGATAGGATGAACGGGTATATCGTCCCTGGTGAACGACGAACAGGAAACAGCAAATATAGCCTGTTCTAAATTGAGACATTCCTTGAATATCTCACGAAAGGTTTTCAGAGTAATGTCATGTGCAATCTTCAAGTACGTGAGCTGATGCCATGGGAAGGGAAAATATGACGGATCGCTCAATCGTCGGCTTTTGAAAGAGAAAATTGCGATCCGTAGGGCATGTGCTCCATCGAAAACTGTAAGGGGGGTAGGCTCTCTGTCACGCCCCATGCTCTCGAAAATGAGGTCTTCAACATTAAGACAAATCACTCGTAAGGAAGGAAGTGTTCCACCTTTCTGGGTAAAAAAGGAGAGTTGATCGATAGATTTAATGTGAAGCTCCAGCACCTCTAGACGGTGTGTGAAGGGAGTGATGGCGTCGAAAACATTATTTATGAGCGTTGGAATGCGACTTTTTGATGTGATGTAGAGGGAGAGGGGTTGTACTCCAGCATGAGAAGTCCAGAATTCGATCGTTGGCTGTGACTTATAGCCACTTCTGGGATTAAAATGGTTAAAATTGAATGATAATGTGGCCCATATAGATGAGAAATTCAGCATGCAAGTTCTCCAATAGCGGCAAACGTGACAAAGGAGGAGGATATTGAAGGCAAAATAAGGCTCGCATCTAGCTGGTAGACAGAAACGAAAAATGGTGGTAAGGATTTCGGCTGGGAGGCGATTTATTGGAGCCTGGGTCGATTGATTTCGTAGTTGTAGTAGTACTATAGGGGAATTAGAACGGAGTTGAGTGCTTACTGTTCAACAAGACTTACAGGCATTACTAGCTTGATGAGCGGTCGTCGACGCCATCATGAAGGCTGTAACGGCGTCGAGACGACTTGCAAGTTGTCCTGAAAAATTAACGATTGATCCGGCAGGAGCCGAGCTTCCGCGGGTACGGATACACTGCTGGCAACTGGAAAATGTTTCCATTGGAAAAAGTGTAAAAGAAACATGTTATGCCATTTCTTTGTCAG
>JAGGAV010015991.1:0-12802 GCA_017657295.1 Termitomyces sp. DKA64
ATGCCTTACTAGAGATTTACGTACGACTTACCACCTTTCTGTAGACTAAAACCATTGTTTTACTCTACAGGTAATATAACCACTGAGTCAACTATATTTGTGACTGAGGACTAAAACCATTGTTTTACTCTACAGGTTATAGGCCCCGTTAGCACTCCCACTATGCCACTACGTTGAGCCACTGCTCCGACAAACCGACTCCCACACAACACATACACCAATATCATTTTTTTTTCCTTTCCCTTTTTTTCCTTCTGTGAGGACAAAAAGAAAATGACATCTACAAATTCATCAAACCCACCAAACTTCCCAGAAGAGGTCCACTTCGATGGGACAAATTACACAACATTTAAAAATCGAGTCTTGATTGCTGTGAGAGCGCGTGGTGCCCGCAGATACCTGGACGGAACGATAACAAAACTGAGCCCAAACACTGACATAAAACCCACTGATGTAAAACCCACCGAGTGGTCGTCAAGAACCCCATCTCTGGAAGAATGGGAAGAGAGAGACACTTGGGCACCTGGGCTCATCATATACAATACTAAAAACCCTGTCGGGATGGGAATCAAAATGGAGGGTACAGCCGCTGAAGCATGGATGAACCTGACAGATAACTATGGAGTGTTTTCAGAGATTGCTGCAATAAATGCCAAAAAATGCCTGCATGCCACAGAGTTTACCAATGGAATGGATTTCCTGAAACACATCAAAGACATGAGACAAAAATGGAAGGGTGCAGTGGAAAAAGGGGTGAAGATTGATGAATCAGCATTCCATACCATCCTAATAGCCTCACTTCTGGAATTATGGAACTTGGTAGTAGCAGGAGTATATGCAATGAGATCTGAAAAAGACATCATTGCAGCACTCACAATACACTGGGATTGACTTGTTCTGCAAAAACAAAAGGCTGGAATCTCTGCAATGGCCCTACAGGCACAGACAAAACCAAAATTGGTCTGTGTCAACCTGAATTGCAAGAGGGTAGGTCACACAATTGAAAACTGCTACTGGAAAGGAGGAGGAAAGGAGGGCCAGTTCCCACTGAACTTTAGGAACAAGACCAAAATTACCAAACCTGCTCTGGACAAGTCTTCCACCATCACACCAACAGCAAATGTGGCAATGTCCACCCCAGCTGAGCAAAAAACTGAAGAGTCACCAGTCACTTATGCACTATCCACGATCCTGCATGACAAAAATGGCAATGAAGATCAGCTAGCCATTGTTAAGTGGATAGGGGCAAATACCACAAAAGTAACAGAAATACCCACCTATGCTGATTCAGGGGCAACAGACCATTTCTTTGTTAGCTGAGAGGAGTTCTCAGAGTATGAGGAGCTTGTGGACCCAGATCTTGCCTCAAACCTAATTTCCGTAAACAAGTTTGACAAGGCAGGATTTCATGTCACCTTTGGGGGAGGTCAGGTACACTTCAATGACCCTAGCAGCAGAGAGATCCTATGTGGAAAGGGAGATGGTGGGATGTACTTGTTGAGCTCACTTGGAGGAACTAAAGTACCAAGTGCCCTGACAGCTAAGTCCCAAAATAAACCTACAACCCTGGAGACCTGGCACCATCATTTTGGTCACACAAGCATGAAGACTATTTGTAATGCACTGGCAAACAACTTAGTTGATGGCCTTGTTATCAAGAGTGATCTGTCTGTACCTGGTGTTTGCAAGGATTGCATATATGGGAAGCATGCCTCAAGACCTTATGATGCCAATGTCATCCCTGAAGATGCACCCAATGACCAAGTCCATATTGACCTGTGGGGTCCATCTAGTGTCACATCCTTGGGAGGGGCCATGTACATGATGGTGGCAGTCAATGGAGGCTCCTCACACCTGTTAGGATACTTCCTACCATGGAAGGATGCAATGATGACCCTGACAGCATTCAAATCATACCACCTGGAGTCAGAGCATCAGACAGGGAGGAAACTCTGTGAAGTAAGAGTGGACGCAGGTTATGAATGGATAAACAAGCTGTGGATGACTTACCTTATGAGTCATGGCATCATTCTAAAAGTTACCACTCCATACACACATGCACAGAATGGTTTGGCAGAGAGGGCCAACCAAACAATCTTAGAAGGAGTATGCTGTATGCTTACTGAGAGCAGGCTACCAAAAGAACTATGGGCAGAGGCAGCAGCAGCCCAGATGTACACAAGGAACTTACTTCCTTCATTGAGACACTCAGGTGTCATTCCAAAACAAGCTTGGATGGGTCATTGTCAAAGGGTGGACCACTTGAGGCCATGGGGGTGTCTCGCTTGGGCAAAAGTGCTGGAGGAACTAGTAAAATCGAAGCTAGACCCTTGCTCAGCCAGGACTCATCTGGTAGGCTATGCCAATGGCAGGTACTGACTGTTTGACCAAGGTGCTTGATCCATTGTCACATCATGAGACGTCATATTTGAGGAGGGGGTGAGGCACTGATTGCTCATGATCCTGAATGAGAATGAGGATGAAGGAGCACCCCTGCAACAAATGGACATGGCTGCTCCAGCACAACCTATGCATGACATACTTCCCACATGCCAACCAGTAGCTCCAAGGATCAGGCCAGATGCTGGTCCAATCTACTCTGACCATGTTACTGATGATACCCCTGGAAATGGCCAGGTGCCTATCCCACACCAGCTGGCACAGGTACTGCTGCCTACTGCACAACTACCACAACAATCATCATGCCTGACAAGGCCCACCCCGGCACTGATAGTGGCCAGGGAGACCATATAGCATCAAGAGGAAGCATGTGTGGAAGGGGAAGAATGGGCTGCAGGGGAAGAGCTACCTATGGTGTTGATGGCCAACAGCCCCTACACCTGCCTAGCAGTGACAGCAGGATCTGAGGGGGATGAAGACATGCATGTACCAAAAATGTACTCAGAAGCAATGAAGAGACTGGACCTTTGGCAACCAGCAATGGAGGAGGAGTTACAAATGATGACAGACCAAGGTGTATTTGAGTTGGTGGGAGAATCAACAGTTCCAAGAGACAAGAACATAGTAGGATGCTGGTGGGTGTATGCTAACAAGTTTAATGAGAAGGGAGAAGTGACAAGGCAGAAGGCATGGTTGGTGGCAAAAGGGTACTCTCAGGTGGCTGGGGAGGACTTTGATGAAACTTACATGGCAGTTGTTTAGCTTGAATCACTTCACATATCTGCAGCAATAGCAGCACAGGAGGGGCTACACATATGGCAAGTAGACTTTGTCTCAGCCTACCTGAACAGTATCCCAGAACATGAGGTCTACATGCACTTGCCTCTGGGTTTCCCAGGAGGGGAGGGGAAGTTAGCATGACTCCAGAAAACCATTTATGGACTTATGCCAGGTGGCTTTGACTGGTATTGGACCCTGGATGGCACATACACCAATTTAGAGTATAGGAGGTCTAGAGCAGACCCATGTGTCTGGGCAAGGAAGATTGGCCATGAGAGAATGATCACAAACACCTTCAATGATGACACATTTGTGCTATTGTCAACAGAAGGAGGGGCAAAGGTAGTGAAAGGGGAATTGACACAAATCTATGAAGTGAAGGATCTAGGCAAGCCAACATTCATCCTAGGAATGGCAATAAAGCGAGATGCTCACACAGGCACAATTTCCCTCTCACAAAAGGCCTACCTCGTCCAAGTACTTGAACAGTTCAACATGACCAACTGTAATCCCAGGTACACACCCCTCCCATCCAGCATCACTCTCACAAATGATATGGCACCCAAGAATGAAGCCAAACAAGCATTCATGGCAGATAAACCATACTGACAACTCTTGGGAGCCCTGATGTGGGCCCAGGCCACCACAAGACCCAATCTATCCTTTGCCATGACACTGTTGGCACGTTTCCAGTCAAACCCTGGACCTGCCCATTGGAAAGCTCTACTCCATGTCCTGGCCTACATAAAAGGTATGCTCAACTGCTGAATTGTCTACTCCAAAGAGGCTGGGGGAAGCACCAAACCACTCAGCTACGTTGACTTGGACTATGGAGGCAATCTGGACACACACCAATTGACATCAGGATACATCTTTATGATGGCTGGGGGACCTGTATCATGGAGCTCAAAGTTTGTCCCATAATAATTCAGGACACTTAGCAGCAATCCTTATAGTTCTGGCCTTCCGTTGTAGGGTTTGGTGCATGTGCTCAACATGTCCCATGTGTGCTGACATATATGGAGCCCCAAATTGTTGCCTTGATCCAGTGGCACTCAGCCATTTGTTCATGTCATGACTCTTGAGTTCTCTCTCATTGCCTGTGCAAAATATACCAACTTGGTTGCCAGTTTCAAGCTTCCTTGCACATTCCCATGTCTGTAGTGCTGTCAGGGCTTCACCCTTGGATTTAAGTGGTATAGACCAGGTCATGTTTGAGTAGTTGTTGGGATGTTGTGTGGTGGAGAGCATGTGTTTAGCCAGTGCTGTTTGGAGATCCAGTGTGTATAGGCAATGTCTGGGAATTAGGGGTCCTGAGGCCAAGAGTGTGCCACTGTTGCTGTTGAGAATAGTGACACCAAGGTTGTTGAAGGTTATGGATGTGTTCATGCCAGTAACTAGGGCTGAAACTGATATAAGGTGGACAGTGGAGGTAGGGATATATAAGGCATTTTCAAGGATGATTTTGGCTTTATTCTGGATGTGGAGATGTATTTGTCCAATACCAATGGCATCAACAGATGACCCTCCTATGCCCCTTATTGCATGAGGTGGTATAGCCTGGAGGGTGATAAAGTCAGACCTTCAGGGTGAAATGTGGATTGTGGCCTCAGAATTGAGATAGAAGGGTTTTTTGTTAAGTGACACCAAGGTAGTACATTCAGTTTGATTGAGCAGAGCAATCACAGTAGTGGTGAGGATAGTTCCACATTCTCAGGTAATATTGTTGTCCCAGTCAATGGAGACTCTGAGCTTGTCATCAGAATCATTGATGTCATCTTCTATGGCCATGAATCTCTGATATTCAAAGAAGTCCATGGAAGAAGTGACACCAGTGAATTCTAAGGTATCAGGCTTTGGGAGATTGAGCTGGATCTTCTGGAGGTGGGAGATGTCCACTATGTAGGCTTGTCCATTGAGACCTTTAACAGCAATACCATTCTTAGAGTTGTTGACCAATCCTCCTCCTGTATTGGGGTTTCCTCTGGTTTTAGCTCCTCCTCCTTGCACAGCCTGGCATGTGGCTTTCAATTCTTCTATGGTCCTCCTGGCCATTCCTCCTCCTGGCCTAATGCACCAAGGCTTGGTGTGACTGTGGCAGGAGAAACTGAGCTGGAAGCATAGCTCACAGCATGGAAAGTTGAGGCCATAATTATGGGGACATGTTGAGGTCTTCATGATGAGAGTGGTGTCAGGGGAAGCTTTTGACAGGGTGTCAAGACTGTCAATAGTCTGGAAAAGTTTATGTATATTGTTGGAAGTGTACATCTTGTCTTTT
Source organism: Termitomyces sp. DKA64 (assembly GCA_017657295.1). Classification (NCBI taxonomy): domain Eukaryota; kingdom Fungi; phylum Basidiomycota; class Agaricomycetes; order Agaricales; family Lyophyllaceae; genus Termitomyces; species Termitomyces sp. DKA64. Next base: position 5,459 of record JAGGAV010015991.1, read on the forward strand.
GTCAAGTCAGCTAATCCACAGGAGACTTGTCTGCACAGACTCAAAGGATTTGTCATTAATGGAGTTCAGTAGGGCAATACACTTCAATAGGTCTTTGTCAATATCACTGATTGCAAAGGCACAATCTATGAGCTCACAGATCCTCCTGGCAGTGGTTTTGATTGGCTCAGAGACAGGCATGTAGGTAGAGAGAGCCTCTCAAATGAGTGCAATCTGCTTGACAGGGCCCTTGCAATGAGCCCTGGACTTGAGCACATCATAACATTCTTTGGCAGTACCATCAGTAACCAGTCCCTCTTATTCAGCATTGAATATGGCAGCCTGAATAACACCTATGATTAGATCATTGTTGGACAGCCAGTTTGCATGTGCATTGGGCTCAGTTTTTGAATCAGGTTGTGTGATCAGATGCTCAGGTTTAGATGCTGGTGCAAATATATAGCAATCCAGGCCACTTTGCTGGAGGAAAATCTTGAGTTTGGTGGACTATTTGATGAACTTGCCAGTGGCATGATCAAAAAGGGTTTCCAAGGCTGGCCAGTGGGCATTTAGTTTGGCAGGACAAATCTGTGGGTGTGATGAGTCCATGTTGGGTAGTGAGAGTTAGGGTAGGGCTGCATGAATGCCTGATAGATAGACAAAAAAGAACAAGGGGACCTTGAGTCTGTGTGGGGATAGGATCAGTTAGTGACATGCTTGATGTATGATCAATCAGTTAGATCAGGATTGGGAGTTTTGTGATATGAGTGATGATAATGATGATGAATCATTTTATTTGTTTTGAGACCTATTTTACATGTGAACATAGTGTCCTAGGTCCCGCAGTACATAATGGGGGGGTGGTAATTATGGACACTCCAGCTAGTTCTCCAGCCTGATCCCTTTTTAGCTGATGCTGGTTATGCCTCATAGCTACTTTACTATAATTTGACTTTGTCAGAGTTCATACTACTTCCCACACACTAAGTCCCCACACCATCTGCCATTAATGTGCCTTCCCAATTTCTGAACCCAGCTATACTCAGCAAGGCTTAGTCAGAGTTGATTGGTGTAGGGCTGGAACCCAATTGGCCAGCTCAGAGCCTCCCTCTAGTCAACTCTCACCAAGGGTAGTCATGACTCCACCCTTCCCCATGCCCAGACAATACTTTTGGAAGATCAATCCCAAGATTTGGAACCTGCAATGGAATGGCCAGTGGGCCGCCTAGTGACAGATGTGCCAGACCAATTGGCTAGGCACCTGATCAAACTGGCAACCATGGTAATTACCTCACTGAACCATCCAATGGACCACACAGTAACTTCGGCAGCCTGATCAAACTATTGACTCCTATCCTCTCACCTACCCATACCTTGACCTGCTTGGTCCACAAGGACCCTGAGACCCTCTCCCAAATCTGTCAAGCTGGGGAAACTGTCTGTTTTTCTCATCTGGTCATGGGCATGGTGGTCACTGTGCTTCTTTGTATCATGTGCTGATTGGTCATTCTGGGGTGGCCTGACCAACAAAGCCTTCCTAATCAGTCATGTGCAGGTGGTGGCTTTCCAGCAGCATTGAAGTAACCTATGTGGTGTCTAAGGTGTTTTCCACACAGGTGCACCCAGCTAGAGTCAAAACCCCAACCTTGCACTTGCAAGTCACATGACCTGCTTTTTGGGACACAGTGGTGCCAGCTGAGCCACTGTGCCCCCATGATATGAGTGATGTTGTGCAAGGGAGTTCTGTATGTGTGGTGCTTAAAAGGTACCCCAATGGCCCATAACCTGTTAGAACTAGTGACCTATACAATAGTTGTAAGCACAATAATCCTCAGTCTTGTACAAGTGACTGATATTAGTATCATACCTATACAATAGTTGTAAGCACAATAATCTATAGGTACAATATGTTAGCATGATAAGTGATAGGTATAAGTTGTTACATGCCCTCAGTCTCATATAAGTGACTGAGGGTATCACATACAGATGTTTGTATATATATGTAAATGTATGTAAGGGTTGAGTAGTAAAGAGATAAAGGAAAGACAGTGACAGAATAAAGAGACAAAGCAAAGTGACAGTGATAGTGTGATAGATGTCAGTGGCCAGTATTCTGGTGGCCAGTGTTGAGTGGGAACAATGGTTGGCTTTGATTGGGGTCCAGTCCTAACAAATAGGACTTGGAGAATTGCACTTGCCTAATTTGTAGAGCACCAGAACAATTTTTTCTCATAAAGCATCAATTGGGTGCATAGTTTTCTAACTTTACCAATGCTAATCCTGGTGTCAGATTTCTTGCTCTGATAAGGCTGAACACCATTAAGAGATATAGATATCATGGTTGCTATGCCATTGGTTCAAAGGCAATTGACAAATTCAACAAAATCACTGCTAGGCTGTGGATGAGAAAATCAGGCAGAGACCTTGTTGGAATCCCAACTGAACAGCAGTGCAAGTAGGTGTAACTGACACCTAGACAATGATACTCATAAGTATATATCCTCAGTGATGTGTATACATAACTGTATTGGCTATACCTAGACAATGATACTCATAAGTGTATATCTAGGTATGTAGTCAGTGTATTGTAGCTATAAGTAAAGATAATGATGCACCCTCAGTCATGTGTATACATGACTGAGGGTGTTTCACATAGTAGTCCATGAATTGGCCAGTGAATTGGCCCTGATATTGTGGCCATGGCACCCATCACATTATCATGTCCACCCCACTCCAACAGACCTTCCCAAACAAGATGTATGCTCCATCATAGGAAGTACAATGGTTATCTGTGATGGTAGTAGACCTCCTCACAGGGACTTATTTGCCTGGTAATAGCCAAAGCTGCCCATCCGATATAGAACTTACACTGCAAGAGAGTATGTCAGAATCAAGATACCCCATACTCTCTTGTGGAAATCACAAAGAACTCAATCCTACTTCCTCTATTTGTAGAGACATGGAAGGTTACCAGGGTAGTGGTAACCATGCCACAAATTACACTTCAAGGGTGATAACAAGCAGGGTTTTAGTGGGTAGTGGGCCCAACATGCAACAGGGAATGGGCTAACCCTCAAATGTGGGCCTTTAGCCCACATGTGTGCATAAAGGCATTTTCTCATGGGGAATCAAACATGAGCTGCCCTTTTGGAGAAACCTGGTTTAAATCCTTCACCTTGCCTTCAAGGGTAACACATTGCTTCAGCTCCTTTGGTTGATTGGTGCAACATTTGTATCTGTAAACCAAGAGGAAAAGTACATGTCTGCTATCAAGGCACCTTTTTTCACATTTTCCAAGCTGTTCAAGATCATAGCATAGTTCATGGCATACAGTGGCTCAAGAAACTGTCCCAATGTTTCATACTTTTTGAAAGATGACATTGGCATGAAAGATTGGAAGTACCTAACATTTTGAATAAATCATGTAAAATACTATGGCATCACATATGTAATTTGAAACACAACTGACAGAGTAATGGCTATTTTAGATCATTGGAACAGTTTTTTTGAGCCCTCTCTAATTTTGCTATCTAGTACTTTGTATGTCCTCCATTTGCTTTGAAACTGCTCAAATCTCTTTGGGCATGCTTTCTATCAGTCTATGGCATACTTCTGGTGGTATTTCATCCCACTCCTTTGCACCCCTCTCCTACAATTTGTGCACACTATAAAGAGGTATTTTATACTGCCTAAGCTGCTCCTTGAGGTACTCCTAGAGGTGTCCAATAGGGTTGAGATTAGGTGATTTGGCTGGCCACCAGAGGACATCAAAGTTGTTGTCCTCAAATCACTTGTCAGCTCTCTTGTAGTTGTGTTTGGGGTCATTATCCTGCCAAAAGAAATAGGCAGTCTCCTCTATCTCCAACTTCTCAAAGCTCTTCTTTGCTCTGTCATCTAAACATTCACAGTACTGCTCTGCATTCATGATTTCCCTCACCTCTAGCAGCTTTTCTAACCAATTCCAACTCATATAGCCCCATACCATATCATTTTTTCCTTCTCCATGCTTCACAGTAGGTGTAGTCATTTGGTCTAAAATGCTCCTCCTCATAGCTTCCACACATACTGCTTTCTTGTACCAAAAGAATGTTTGGAAGCTCCATGACCTCTCAGATGAGTATGTCAATGATTGAGGTCCTCAGTTTGTGGCAAAATTCACTCAGAAACTATACTGTCTGCTTGGGGTGAAGCTTCATATGACCACTGCTTATCATCCCTAGTCAGACAGTCAGACTGAACATGTTAACCAGGGGTTAGAACAGTATATTTGCCTGTTTTGTGATGAGAGGTAGGATGACTAGGACAACCTCCTGCCAGATGCTGAGTTCCATACAAAAACCATGTTCATTCTTCCACTCAGATGACTCCATTCTTCCTGGACACCAGCAAACATAACCTTGCATGGAATTTGAACCTCAGGCACATCCCTCCAAGAATGACTTAGTGAATGAATTTGTGGACAGAATAAAGAAGGCCCAGGAGGAGGCAAAGGCAGTATTGACAAAGGTGAAGGATGACATGGCATGGTATTACAACTGGTGGCAGACACCAGCCCTGGTACACAAGCCTGGAGACTGTGTGTACTTGGACAGTTGTGACATAAAAACAATAAGGCCATCTTAGAAGTTGTTGCATTGTCACCTTGGTTCCTTCATGGTGGAGAAACAGGTAGGGCTGCTAGCATATCAGCTGAAGCTCCCTGCTGGCCTGCATCAGCTGCACCTACTCCTCAACATTGTCAAGCAGTGGAAGGGATATGGCATCAAGAATATCTCTTGGAAACCACAGGCCAATATATGCATGGCTAGCTCTGATTCAGGACTTCTATTGCAGGAACCCAATGTGCCCAAGGAAATCTGGAGGATACTGCTCATACTGCTCATTCTAGACCCTGTTTTTGTATCCCTTATTCCAAGCTTGCTACTCATGCTTGTCCTCCCATCCTCTGGTGACAGTACCTTCAACCATAAGCTATCCAATGGTTGATGCTCTTATGTAGTCACATGCCCTGAGTGTCAGGTTCTGCTGATCATGGAGGCTCAGCTGTACTGGGTGAGTCCTTACTAGGCAGACACAATGTCTACACATATGATCCCATGTTCTGGTGAGCTCTGAATGAGTGAACAATGAGTACAGGGCAAGGAAATGAGGTCTTGGCAGGTCCAGGGTACTCCAATAAGCTATACAGAGGTATGCAACTAGTGGATGAGGGTTAGCAAGTATGGTACAGAGCTTTGGAGTTGATGTAGTCAGAGCTTGGGGATAACTTGGGGCTAGATCTGAGTTGAGGGCATGGGGATGTTTTGCAGATACAGAAGTGAATATGGGAGTAGAAAGTAAGAGGAATAGAGTCAAACATAACTGGGAGAGTTGAGACAACATGAGAGACCTAAGAGAAGACAAGATAAGACAAGACTTAGAGTAGAGAGATGGGAGATGGAGATGAGACAAGAAAGGAAACTGATAAGATTGAGACTAATAAGATGGAAACAGATAGATTGGAGATGGAACAATGAGATGAAGGAAACATGAATGTAGGTAATATTGAGACTACCTTAGCCAATACTATTGTATGGTGTAAGTACTAGTGGGGGGGACTCCTCCAGAACAGCAAGTCTAAGGCCAGACTGCATGGGTTGGGTCTTGGTTACAGCTGTTTGGGGCATCCTGAGACTAATGGTCAGGTGTTGGTAGCATCTGATGGATACACATGATGCACACCAGGGACAACAGAGGGAAGATCAGGGTTATCTGAACACTTGAGGAGGGTTGGGGAAGTTGCAGGTCTGACTAAAAGAAGCATTGGAGATCCCTGGAGAAGCATCAGGGTTTGCTGGAGCAGGCATTGAGGGTAGGGGAGGGTCATAGAGGTTCCTAGGATGAGGGAGTGTGTTCTGGGGCTTGCTGGGCTCAGTTGGGTGGGGTCCAAAGGTGAGGTGAGGGTCTAGGGAAGAGTCATGACATCACTCCCCCTTCAGTGTCAAGACCCTCAAGATGTGGGAAAACCCTCAGTGAATGGCAGCAGCATGGTTATCAAAGTCAAAGCATAATGTCTTCCATCAGGAAGCCTCATCAAGAGGGAATAAAAGAAGGGGTCAAGACCTATCTCAATGTATCTCATAATGTCTGCCTCTGCTTCTCCCACTTCCTTGTCATCATCCCTGACACCCCCTCCTTCCTATAAAAACTGCATGGAGGTCTGGGCCAACCATGAGGCTTGGAGAGTAGATTTTGAACAACACTGAGACCAGAAGAAGGTTGATGTGATGTATTGTTGACATATGTGTATTGTTCCTGCATCTCTGCAGCTGTACTGACTTGGCCTGACAGAACTATCCCAGACTATGGCTGGTCCCTCTGCAGACCTTGCCTGACCTGGCCCTTCAGGGCCACCTGCCCAACCACTCCTGGCTCCCTCAGTCTATCCTGCTCAGTCAACATTGGGTCTGGGGATGGTGCAGGTTGTTCCAAAGGTGCAGTGGGTCACTCAGTTTGAGGTGACTCCAGAGTTATTTACAGAGGCAGTGGCATGGATACAGGGCCCCCCTACCTTCAAGTGGTGTCAAGCAGAGGCTCCAGTAAGTTATTGGGGAAGCTTGAGTTGAGTACTGGCTGATGACCCATGTAGTGCACCTTCTGTGCCTGGCAGGGGGAGCAGTGTGACTTTGAAGAGCCTGTGTTGGGGTCTTGTAGGGATTTGGTGGTCTGCCTTTGATGCTGTGCAAGGCATGAGAAGTGCTCTATCTCACATGACTGGCAGGTCACCTGCATAGCTGCTGAGCAGGAATGGGATGTGGGCTGGGTGGCAGAGTGACTGGAGGAGGGATGGAGGGGCAGAGTGTCAGGGTGGGGGGAGGGCTCACCACAGGGGGGACTGTCAGTTCCATAGGGCAGGAAGGGTGGGATGCAGCCTGCAGGGAAGATGGGCCCACCCTGGGGAGTGTGCAGGGAGGTGGTTCCCTCAGTGCAGGACAAGGGTAAGTGGAGGGTGTCCTTTCCCTCAGAGGCCAGGCCAAGCAAGAGGTCCTAAGGTGAGATGGTGATGGCTGGTCCTCTGGGCCTTCACATGTATTCTCTGGGTTCAGGGATACCAGTGGAGCAGCCTGGAGATTCTGTACTGCACTGGCAGGTGGCAGAGTTGGAGGAGCAGCTGGCAATGCAGGGGGAGGAGCTCTGGAGGGCATAAAAGGAACTGGCAGCAGTACAGTGGGATTGAGATGTGGCCCAGTAAGATTGCAAGTCCAGCTGGAGGTGAGGTTGGGGTGGGGGGGGGGGGGGGGGGGGGGTAGGGGAGGGGTTGGGAGAGGAAGTCGACATGGCCCCGACAGGGGGGGAGGCAGGGGGGCAACAGGGGGGGCGGTTGCC
>JAGGAV010015992.1:0-12783 GCA_017657295.1 Termitomyces sp. DKA64
ACTTGTGTTCATCCTCCTGTCTCTTTCTCTTCAATCTATCAGTTTCCAGGTTTACCTTTCTCAGTTTTCTTATTTCTTAACTCAACCACATACTTGTTTGCTATCAAGTCTGCCCAGGTGGTTCTTTTGCTCTGTAGGAGCCCCCCCAGGGTCAAGGGATCCTGACACATATACCTCCAACAATATCCAGAAACTTAAAACTCTTCAGAACCTCATGAACCTCAAGTCTCCAGACACCAATCTCTCTACTAATACTGCACTCACTGCCACAACCCATGGACAATTCAGGTCATCAAAACCATTTCTCCCTGGACATACCCACCCTGCTGGGGTCAAGTGCTGCACCACATGTCTCACCTGAGGTCAACCATGCAGAGGACACAAAGCTCCTTATTGTGCCCAGCCAGGTGGTGCAATGGAGAAGCAAAGTGTTGAGGCCACCCAGAATGCTGCTAGATCTGCTGCTGTGAAAATGTTGGCTCCTACAACCACAACTGCCAGAAATACAAAAGTCTACATGCAACTGACTGGCTCCAAGGACAAAAACTCCAAATGCTGAGCAGTGGAACAGCACCCAGCATACCTGGCCTCACCACTGATGATATCAAATGGGAAGGGTGGATGGCATGTGTCAAGAAGGAGGAGTCAGTCAAGCAAAAAACCTCAGTCAACTGGACAAAACACTTCAACAATGCCAACCATGATCTAACAGAGATTTCCCCCCTTAACCAAGACACCAAAACAGCCCTGCTAGCAGCCAACAACTGCCCATTCTTTGTAGATTCTCAGGTGACCATACACATTTCCCCATACAAATCCAATTTCCTCACTCTCCAACCCATTGCACCCAAGGCCATCAAGGGAGTTGGAGGATTGGCCATATCAACCTGTGGAGTCAGAAATATCAGACTGCATACTGCTGAAGGAAACCTACTATCACTTGAGAAAGCCTTATATGTCCTGAACTCCACTGTATGCCTCATCTCTGTCAGCCATATCTCAATTGACCACTGCACCTACTCCCAATTTGATAATGAAGGAGTCTGTATTATTGAGCCAGCTACTGAAACAATAATTGTGAAAGGTCCACTGCTGCAAAATAAAGGGCTCTACTCCATTGACCTATTTGATGCAACTGCTGAACATGTCTTCAAAATCCACCAAGAGGCCAATGTCAAAACATGGCACCATTGCCTGGGACATGCCAACTACCAAGCCATCCTACAATTAGCCTACAATCACAAGACCAAAGGTGCACTTACCCCCCTCTACCATCCACCCAAATGTGACAGTTGTATTCTTGGAAAACAGTCAAGGACACCAGTCCCAAAATTGAGGCAGAAGGGGCAAAGGGCAACATAGAGGCTTGAAGTAGTGTGGGCAGACCTGATGGGACCAATCAAAGTGTGCTCATAGTCTGGAAACCACTATGTATTAGATGTAGTGGATGACTATACAAACATGCCTTGGTCCCTACCCCTCTTAACAAAAGACAAGGCCTTTCCAGCACTGAAAGTATGGGGAATTGCATGTGGAAATGGACTGGGTTAAAGGTTGGAAAATACTGTACTGGAGTTGAAGGCAAACTCACTACATAAAATTTATAGAATGATGCAAGTCTACAGCTGCTCCAACCAACCCACAAGGTCAGCCTCATCTCAATCTCACCAATGCACCCCTGATTCCTATACTCCAAGAACTTGAGAATACAGCAGGTCTTAAGCCAAGCAAAGATGACAACAACATTGGCAAGCTAGTAGTTGACATACCAAATCTAGATCCATCCCATAACATTCCCCACAATGACAATTGTGATGAAGATCTGGAAAATGAAAATCCAATGCCAAGGGCATTGAATTGTATCCATTGACCTATAGAAAAGACCATGCAAGATGTCACAACCTGTCCCCAGACCCCTGCCTCACCCCAGACTTTGCCTAACCAAGTCCAACAAGTCCTGGAACACATCCCCCTCCTTCTCCAACCACTGCAACCCTCTCCTACCCTCAGCACCTGCTCCAGCAAACTCCAATGCTTCTCCAGAGATCCCCAATGCTTCCCCAGCATATCCCAGTGACCCCCAAGAAACCCTGACCACATCTTCTGCAGACCCTATCAAGCCCTGATCCTTTTCAAGCTCCTGGGCACCCCCAACATGACCCTGGCCCACACTGCTGACTTGCTCCATAAATCTGCCAAATCACTCTGGAACTTCCTGACAACTATGGCATGACCCAAGTTCCCATCAGTTTCCATCATCCATGGCCTAAATTCCCATCAGTTCCCATCAGAATACTGCTGTGGCTCACCAACTGAACAGAACCAACACCTGGCAGCCCCACATGTCTCTGTTGAGTCCTGTCCATCACACCTGCAATTCCTGGAAGAGGTCCTGTAGCCAGTATATAAGTTATAGAACAGTATCTGTTTTGGTAGCCTTGATTTTAACCAAATTACTGTTTGTTTCTTGTGTTTCCATCTCATTGTTCCATCTTGTCAGTTTCAATCTTATCAGTTCCAATCTTATCAGTTTCCTTTCTTGTCTCATATCCATCTCTATCTCCTAAGTCTTGTCTCATCTTGTTCCTATCAGTTCCCCATCTTGTCTCAACTTTCCCAGCTACATTTGACTCTCCTCCTATTGCCCCAACTCTCCCTTTTCAACTCCATGACCTCCAAAACCCTCCCCACACCCTCAACTTAGAGCCCAACCCTGAGTTCCCCCTTATCCTTGATATTCAACTCCAGAGCTCCATCCTGTACTCACTCCCCACTTGTCCATTACTCCTGCTTCTCTGCACATCCTTCTGGAGCACTCTGGACTTCTCCAGAGCACCTTTTCCCACTTTGTCCACCCAGTTTCACTTTTCCAGAGCTCACCAGAGCACAGGATAGTAAGTGTAGACATTGTGTCCACCTAGTAAGGACTCACCCAGTGCAGCTGAGCCTCTATGGTCAGTGGAACCTGACACAAGATGGAGAATGCATGCCCACTAGACTGGAGATAATGATAGAAGAGGTTAGAGAAAGTGCAAGAAGGTGGAAGGAGAGGAGAGCAGCAAGCACAAAGAAATATAAAGCACCCATCATAGTAGTCAACTACCTGGACAGCCACAAGTACCTGAACAGCCTGATCCATGGCAGGTGCCCAACCCACAGACCAGGCACAAGCAACCACAAATAATGAACCAGAGTCAGAAATTGACCATGATTGAGTATTAGCTGCCATCTATCAAGCAGGCAATATGGAGCCACTACCCATGCTCATGAAGGAGGAACCCAATTCATGGAAGGAAGCCCAACAAGGATTGGATGCAGAGAAGTGGGAGAAGGCATACCTGGAGGAGTTACAGTCACTGAAGGACATGGGCATCTACAGACTCATACCTCACTCAGCTGTCCCAGAGGGCCAAAAGGGATGAAAAGGTTGACCTATATTCAAAAGCAAGTGTGATGAAAATGGCAACCCTGTGCAGTACAAAGTCCAATTGGTATTCAAAGGCTACAAGCAAGTATATGGCAAGGACTACAACAAAATGACCTCACCAACTGCACACATGGATTCATGGCACATCCTGCTTCACAACACTGTGACAGAAGGGTGGGATGCAACCAAATTGGGGTATCAGTCAAGTGCAACACAGAGAACAGAGTTGTGTTATCACCAACAACATTCATAGACCAAGCTGTTTATCAATTTAGACAAAAGGACTCCTATCCCCTGTCAATACCTATGGAACCTGGGCTAAAGCTAAGACAACCTGAGCACAATGCCCAAACTCAGGAGGAGAAAGATGATGTTGCAAAACTGCCTTACAGATTGTTAGTCAGGTGTCTGATCTACATTGCCATAGCCACCCAACCTGATATAGCATTTGCTGTCCAGCAGTTATCTCAGTGTCTCAACAACTATGACAGAACTCATTGGAATGCAGGCATACAACTAGTATGATACCTGAAAGGCACCAGGAAGCTCAAGTTATGCTTAGGAGGATCATCCATTGTAGTGTGACTGGCACAGTTGCATCAAGGAGGAGTGTTGGAATATCACAAGTGTGATATGTGTGACAAAGTGCCATGATAAACACCAGGGCCAACTGCAGGGGCCACCATGTTGGCCAATGCTTTGTTCCCTTATATATACCCAATGGACACCTATGGTACCCTCAATCTATCATACACAACCAAGGGTATGCCATATCTACTTACACTATATACATGAACAAACTGACTCTGTACCTAGACTATACTTATTCATACACATATTGATTTAGGTACATACAATACAGTCTATTATATGCAACTGAGGACTATACTTACACATACACATATTGATTTAAGTGCTTACACAGATCACTTATACATTGCCTGGTTGGGATCCCAACATTCAGAACCAGAGGGGGGCATATAATTGTAAAACCAATCAGGTTGGTGGGGGTGGGTCATCCTAAAGTATTATGGTCAGAATTGGGAAGTAACATCAAGGGAGCCTGGGATTAGCCCTTGTTGGTAACCCTTGGTTCATGACCTATTTAGCATGCTGGAACCTTAAAAGAGGGGCTGGTCTAGTTGGGTCTGGATCAGTTCAAATAAGAGTAGAGTTCAGGTGCCAACAATGAAAAGGTAAAGGCGAACACAGTGCAGAGTAGCAGAACAGGTGGGAAGGAATGACAATGGCAGATATCTACAGCCTAAGCTTGAGGTTTCTGGTGAAAGCCAGTCAGCACTGGAGAATAAATACTGTAGGGTAGATGACAACTAAAAACAAACTCAACAGAGACAATTTACAACAACAACAACAACAACAACAACAACAACCATGCACTAGATGCACCAGACTCATCCATTCAGCAAATAACTACCTAAAAGTAGTTATTGTAAGAGGAACCTCTATAGGCTATGTGTAAGGGCAACCTCTGGAGGCCCTGGTTCAATCACACAACTGGCAGAGGAAGGTCCAAAGGGAACAAGCCTGGGGATTCCTTATGCCAGTGAGTAATACTTCAGAAGATCAAGGGTGTGAGAATAAACTGAACAGCACAACAGAACCTTGAATACATAGAACCTTGAATACGCAGAGAAAACACTCGGCCCTCCAGCAATAATATGAGAAAATATATCTGATATATCTAGTACTTAACAGGACTGCCAAGGACTGCCTGGGACCACTTGGGACTTGGCTGCCAACACTTTGTCTAAGCTGAGAACCAGTGCCATGTGAGGGCTGAGGGTGGAACTAGTAGGTAATGCATAGTAGATCAACACATTCTGCAGATGTAGTTTGACTGAAGATTGGAAATATCAGAAGAAATGGATTATTTCCAACCCGGCCTGCCAAGGATAGACCATCCACGGCAAAGAAACCGAGAAATGCGACGTATGTAACCAACCATATAGAGGACCCATGGATATAGACAAATCTCTCGAAGAATGCGAATGTGGCGCGGAACAGGAGGCTCGCGGTGAATCCCCCATTTTTCTACAAATTTCGGGTCAAGGTACTCCCAGCGATCGTAGTAATCATATGGCAGATGTGAAAGGGGTAGATCGATTGCTGATGATGATAGTACATCCTGAGGTGTCAAGGGTATGACATGTTCTTCGAAGAATTGTAGAGCTTCTGAGGCTTTGAACCGCCGGGGTATATCGCGAGTCGTCATCCGGTCAAAAAGGGGGGCCAGCATCGGGACAAGACGCGTCATATGCTACGAAACAAGGAATTAAAACTAGCATCAACAGACAAACAAGAATATACAGATCGACTTGCCTGGAACTCTCGACAAAACATGACACCTAGCATTCCGACGTCAAAGGCAAAAGGATTAAAGTCGATCTCTCCCTGTAACGTATCCCCTGGAACCTGATCATACAGGGTGTTGTAAGAAATGTGGCTTGGAAGACGACATTCCTCAAGGGGCATTGAAGACGGATACATGGTTGAACAGCCAAAGTCATAGAAGGCATATGTCAGTTCTCCTTGTGAACGTAGAGAACAACGGTGGAAGTTGCATAAGTCATAAGCATCTATGTTGAAGTGGTTGACGAGTATATTATCCGATTTAATGTCCTATAGGGCAGAAAATTCAGAAACAAGTCAGATTTCTGACATTAAGAAACGCACTCCATGAGCGATACGATGCTTGTGAAGGTAGGTCAATCCCTAGTGAAGACATTAGAGTTGTTTTGACCAGGAGATAACCAAAGAAACCTTCAAAAGACAATGTACAACATGAAATACTTCCTTCAAACTATCACATCTGGGCAAGAATGGATCAACACCCCACCTGATTGCCAATTTATCGGATGAGCTGAGTACATGCAGCAGTTGTAACAAACCTAGGCATAATAGCCAACCAGTGGCCCTCACAAGCAAGAACGTCTAGAACAGGTATAACGTGGTGGAAGTCATCCATTGAACGAGGCACGCCTTGATCCTGAAGGTATTTGAGAATACGAAACTCCTCACTCCCATCTAGAACTGCTTTGACAGCTACATGCTGTCCTTGAATGTTTTGAGCAAAAGCAATGTTACCCTGGAGATTGCGTGAGCTTATTAACTCTTCTTAAAAGGTTCATGCACACCACGGGACCGGTATTTCCATAAAGAGGTGGTAGATATCCAGTAGCGCTTTTCGACCCTCTATGGCGAGCGAAGGGAAATTTGTTTTCATTGTGTTCTGGATTGACTGGGTACATCCCAGATGCATATCCAAATTCAGAGGGAAACCGGCAGTACAGAGTGTAACCTTTATCCAAGAACCACGACCGTATACGGTCGGAATCCCACCAAACGACCCTTCGTTGGGCTAATCGAAAGAATTCGGGATCGTGTAGAAACAAAGAAGTTCGAAGGACAGTGTCAAGAGTGTCATTATACCCAGAAGAAGGATAACAGCTACTATCCTATGGTGCAGCATGCAGGTAAAGAACCAATATCGTAAGCTGAGTGTCTTATAAAAATATAATGCCACCCTTACCATCGTAACCAAGTTTGATACAGAGATAAGCTCGGCAACAGTAGTATCAAGTGCGAGCAAACTGTCGAGAAGCAATTACACAAGTCACCAATTTGTGCAATAATCAACATCACGTGAGATCATGTGCCTATCCAACCCTCGGCAGTCCCTTGGATCTCGAGTTTGGTGTGAATCGAGCTTTCATGCTGTACCGCAACTGCTTGATTATGGAGGGAAATTCTTCTACAATTTGTACCCCAGGTTATCCACCTATCTACCATACCTGAAGACCAGCTTACTCTTTTGCTCAAAATCCCAGCTAAGTACTCTGTAATTCAAATCCCAGCTAGTCTAATGTTGCACGGACCGGCGCACGAGGGCACACCGTGACATGTCAGGTTGCGGAAGAGTTGGGCCCTTCGAAGGCTATCGAGACCATAGTGGAGTTTGGTAGGTTACACCTGATTCTGACACTTTAATGCATTTTTCTCTGTAACACTAATTAGGCAACGTGAGGAAATGATGAATCACACTTGTAGGTTAATCATGAAGGCATTGAAAATCAATTGAAATCAAAAGAGTAACACAGGCCGGCGCCATGGACTTGTAATGCAAGTACATAAGTAGTCTCAAAATCAGATTTTACGGATATGGTACATGTTACGAGTAGTAGTAGGGAACAACTCTCAGGTGTCGACCAACTCCGGTACAAATTGTAGCAAACTTGAAGAGAATGACTATCAAGGCATCCTCTGCAAGTGTTCGTGCAGAACCAGCATATTCGACGAGTTCCTGACCTTGAGCATTCGGGAAATCTTCTTCACAGGCCTTATGTCATACACAGCCTTGTCAATGAGGGTGTTCCTTACAATATTCTGCCCCTGACAAGGTATGAGTACGTTGGGGCAAAGCCAATGCTCTAGTAAGTATTGTCCATACCATCGGGGTTTTCGCTTTGGATTGGATCGCAAACAGTTTTCCTTGTGGCACGGTACCAACACCTCTATAAGTTGCGCTTTCTTTCAATGCAACTATAGTCCATTGCTGAACAGAGTGGATCAAGTTGAAAATGGACATCGAAATTATACTCCAAACTTACCAAGAATAGAGTATTTGGATCATGAGAAGCTGGCACCACGGGTCGAAAATTAGTGTGCCTGCGGAGTCTTAGGTCGGAAGCGTCGCCTAAAATTTCTCCGATAGATTCGTAGAGTGTGAACTCTAATTCACCCTCGATTCTGTAACCAATATTGTCGATGCTAAGAGGATAATTCGTGCCCTGATCATCCAAAATCACAAGGATTAGTCAGCGATGGTAAGAAACTTGAACAAGAGACTATCATATTTACAGTGAGATTGAGCGTCTGACCATCAAAGACGGTGACAGAAGATCCCGCAGGGAGAGTGTAAGCTTTCTCTGAATCAGGCAAGAATGCATCTGTAGGCAACTCTTTAATTCTAACTTGAACAGATTGTTTGAGTTGACAGATCGTGAAATTCTGATAATGTCAACACGAGAGTGAGTAATAGTTCTATTAGTCCAAACCTGCAATTGTAGAATGGAACGAACTTGGTAAATTTTAGATTCCTTCTCTGGGGTCGCAGGTCGGTTCATGGCAAGGGGAATAGGCTAAAGAACAGCTTCGACAGACAATGATTAATATTCTTATCTACGACGTGCTCGGTTACTCGACATATGTTTGGGGAAAGCGATTAGAAAATCAGGTGTTAATTAGAGCACCACATGGTGGCCCATGTGATTGATCATATGGTATCTATGTCAATAGAGTAATTATTCATTCACGTTAAGATGGTCTCAAGAGTTGTTCCTTGAGTGTTCCGAGTTAATCGTGATTTAGAACATGCATCAAGTAGAGTCAGTAAGTAGCAGTTTGTAGCATCCCGCGATCCTGACAGTCAGGTGAGGTCTGGGAAGTGTCCAGCATCCTGACTCAGAATCCGAGTTGTTGGTCCGTTGGGACCTGGAAAACTAGTATTTAACCTTCAGTCTATTTTGTCGAGGTGCAGTCATTACATCTGGCCGCATTTAGTCATTATAGATAATCTCAGGATACAAGAACTCTTCACCCCCTTCACCGCGTGATAAGTCATCTCTGAACCTCGGACGTCCGACAGAAAAAAAATTTGTCTCCAATGTCCAGCCTGTTGGAAGGATGGGCCGTTACGGCACACGGTAAGACCGTCTACGTCCCCATGATTTATCCAAATGCATTTACACAATGTAGTGTTCTCTCACGGAGGGACCATGTTCCGTTAACTAGTGCTGCACACCGTGGCATTTTACACGGCTCACGGCTACCGTGTTACGGGCTACCGTCACCGTGCCGTCGAGTTTGGAGGTGAGTTTCACACGGCACGGTTACGGACGGTTTAGTGCCGTATTGAACCGTGAAACTACGGCCATGCGGCCGTAGTGCGGTCATCTATATTACAGTCAAAGCTGTCTAAACTCATAGCAGTCGGTCAGGCAGAACAAACCCACGATGTTGACAGCGATGCCGTTGTGGTCGAAAGAGAAGCCAGCTCGTCGGGATGCACTCCAAGCTGCTTCCACACTGGAGTTATATTGAAGACATGGATGAACCGTTTGCGCGTGAATTGGAGACATTACTGGCAAAGTTTGGTCGTCCAGACTTGCCTCGATGAATTCCGCACACCTCAGTCAACTTCGATCACTGATTATTTCACTTTCAAGGCCTGATAGCTATAGATATATGTAGTTAAGACTATGATTACATGATTTATGGTGATTAAAAGCAGCAGAAATGATCCTGTAACGACCTCTGTACTAACCTTTCAAATGTGATAACCTATAGATTTCGGCCTTTCCCTGGGGTGTGGGAAGAATCCAACGAAGCGAAGCCCAGCGACGCAACGACAGCGACGGACAGGACGCGAGCGTGAGGTCACAAGGAGAAAAAGGATTGACCTCGTGACCCACACTCCCGTCACGCAAAGACTCGTGTGCGGTTGCCCTCCAGGGCCAGGTCAAGTTTTAGCTGAGAAGCAGTCAAAGCCTGTAGCAACGATTAATTCGAGGCTTTGATCGAGGTGCGAGAAACGGGAACGAGAGAAGGAGTAAGTCGTACGAAAAAGAGAGTTGAAGAGGGGATTTGAAGAGTTGAAAGGCTTAATGAGCATGTGGGCCATGACTTGTGGGAAAGAATTGAGATTTCTTTGAGTCCTAAGAGTTCTCGAGCGCTGGTTTCCCCTCTGGAGAGAGAGGGGCCGGAAACTCAAGCCAGAGCTGTGTAACCCTGCAGAGCCAGAGGTTCAAAAGGGGCGAGGTGAGCGTAGGCCATATGGAGAAGAGAAGATAGACAGAGAATCCTGGCTGGGTCATTCTCAACATACAGCTTGTAGGAGTTGCTGTACCAGCATCCTAGAAGCTGTATCTCATAGTCAGAGTACCCAGCTGCCCCAGCCACAGATGCTGTGCCACAGTGGGAACTGTGGCCTGCATAGAGATGAGGATTAATCCCTGCTTTGGATAGGGCATCACAAATGGTGGTGACAAAATATGTGTAGGAAAGAGCTGTCCCATCTGGCTGTTCAAAAAGAGGGGCATTTCCTTCACAAAGGAGCTCGCTGAAGAGTGCTTTGAGCATGGCAATGAGACAGGTTGGGTGGCCTGGTGTAGTGACAATGGTGATTGTGATGCCTTGTCTGAGTGGGTCAGTTTTAGAAGCAGGCAGGGTGAGGCAGACATGTGTGGTGCCTTCAAAGTCAGGGAGAAATTCCATGGGGTTGCAAGAAAGATTAAAGCTGGCATTGAACTTGCCTCCCTTCCCAACTGTAGATTTGCTGCTGCATAGAAGGCCGGAGTAGGCAAGACAGCATGCTGCATAGACTGTGGTGTATCCAGGGGTTGTGCCAGGGTTGAGCTGAGCAAGGAGGGCAGAGAGTATGAGAAGTGTAAGTAGCTGTACCAGGCAGCAATTGTGTTTGCCATGGTGCTGTTTGATACCCTGGATGAGGCATTGAACTAGAGAGGACTTGATGGCTGAGAATGATGGCTGAGAATGAGAGATTAGCATTGATGTGGAGGAAGCATACCACAGACAGCTATGCCTTGATTGTCTTGGGCTGAATGCAGCCACCAAGGCTTACAACCCAGGAGAGGATGGCAGGCTCTGAGGCAGGTAGGCTGCATTGTAAAGGTTGTTGAGCTGAGCATAGAGTATGAACTGGTGTTGGCCCATTGAGAAGGTGTGCCTGGTGCTAGCTGCAAGCCCATGCCAAAGATAAAATGCAACAGTTCAGGGGTGGCAAGCTGGAGGTGCTTCAAGCACAGTTTCTGATTGAGCCAGGGGGCCATTAAAATATATGGTTAAAAGAAAAATGAGAAGCAGCATCAGCAATGGAGTTATCAGAAGACAAGAGCCACTCAGAAGAAAAAGAAAAATTGAGTCTGCATTCCATGGCAATTAAGTGGCACACAGATTTCATTGTGGCTGCAGACCTAATTGTCCTGCTCTGGATCACATTGAAAACAGCTTCATTGTCAACATGGAAAACATTGTGATTGCCTCTGAAAGTTTTACCCCAGCATAGGATGGCATAAACTACAGCAAACATCTCCTTGACCTGGATGTGCTCCTGGCATAGACAGCAAGGACAGCAGGCCACAAACAATTCTGTGCTAAAATGGCTGCCCAAGCCCTTTTTGCTGCTGGCATCTGTGTAGACATTCATGGTGCTGCAGTTGGTAGATGTGAACTGTACCCCATTCCATGCTGGGACAACAGTATGCCACCAGTCTATATTGAGCCATGCCAGTTTGGGTATGTGGCATGAAGCAAATGTGGATGAGGGAAATGAGGCAGCAAAGTAGTAAAGTATACAGATGAATGTGCATGCTGTGGGTATAACCTGAGATGTGAACTGGAGGAACCCTATGAGTTCATCCAACTCTCAGTATGTAGTGTGGTGGTACTGAGCCCAAGAAGTTGTAAGGTTGCAAAGATGTTCCAGCTTTTCCTGGGGGAGGTGCACTTCCATAGCCAGAGAGTCAAGTTCCAGCCCTAGAAACTCAACCATAGTGTCAGGGCCTACTATTTTTGCCAGCTGAAAGGTGAGGCCTAGGTGATTGCTGAGTTCAAGGGCCCAGCTAAGAGACTTGTTGACAAGCATGAGGGGGGAGACTGGTGGGAATATAGCAAGAAAATCATCAAGGTAGTGGCACACACATGCTGGGATATTACATTGCAGTATCCAGTGGAGAGCTTCCACAAAAAGATTGAAGATATGATTGATGTGGAGGTTCTCACACCCCTGTACCAGCCTCTACCTCCTCTCCTACCTGGCAATCCCCATCTCTCCCTTTGGGCTTACTGGTGTTGAGTGTTCACACTGGGGCCACTCCCACTTCAGAAATGGACATGACTTCACCTATGACCCTCTCTACACCAGTGCCTGGTGCTTCAACTCTGATCATCAACTATGCCTTTAGCCACTATGCTGAGGCATCTTGTGCCACTGCTACTTGCAGTTGACCTTGGTGGAGAAGGTAACATTGTTCATTGGGTTGACAAACCTTAAGGGGGGGATGATGTAAGGGGATGACCCTGTTAGGTAACTCTGATAGGTAACTCCAACTCTATCCAGCCTTAGTCATAGGAACAGCATCATCTCTAGCACTTGAACTGACTGGCCACTGAGCCCCTGCACCCTCCAGTCAGTAGTAGTCAGCCCTTTGTAGTCATCAGACCTTATATCTCCTTTTGACATATTGTTAGTAATATCTGCTTAGCATACCCAGGCTGCTTACCACATATAGTATTAGTCATAGCATAGCCACAGATGT
>JAGGAV010015993.1:0-12770 GCA_017657295.1 Termitomyces sp. DKA64
GTCGTGCCACTGAGGTCTTTTGGTCGCAATGCAGCAACTCGGTGTGACATTCGGAATAATGGTTTGTAGAAAACTGCATTGAGTCATGTCAATTGCCCAATCCTCAACAGGTGGCCTACTGGATCGGCTATGGCACCAATTTCATTGGAGGAACTGGTTCCGGCCAAAAAGACCTGGCCTGGCAACTTCTTTGGATTATCCAAGGCATTCCGGCTATTGTCTTGGCTATTAGCACTTTTCTCCATGCCTTACTCCCCTCGACTCCTTGTAAACAAAGGCCGATATGCTGAAGCTATTGCCACACTATCTTTTCTCAGGAATCTGCCTAAAGATCATGAGTTGATTCAAATTGAGTTTCTGGAGATCAAGGCGGAAGCAATCTTTGATCGTCGGTTACTCCGGCAAAGGTACCCCCGCCTCGTGAAGGAGGGAAGTAACATTTGGGTCGCAGAACTCATGGGCTATGCGAATCTCTTCAGGTCGTTAGACAGTTTCAAAAGGACTGCAATAGCTGGTATTGTAATGTTTTTCCAACAATGGACGGGCATTGACTCGAGTAAGTACCTTCCAGCCTTGAGTTAAAGTATAAGGCATGAAGAACGCAACTCTAGTTATTTATTACGCTCCCTTCATATTCCAAAACCTCGGCCTTTCGTCCAACTCTGTATCTCTTCTAGCTACCGGTGTAGTCGGCGTGATCATGGTGCTGGCTTCAATGTTGAGCATGGTCTTGATTGACAAGTTAGGCCGAAAATCGCTATGGATAGCAAGTTGCACAGGAATGGGACTTTCTATGTTGATAGTGGGTATCATTACGGCAAAATTCTCGGCAAATTGGACGGCCCACACAGCTGGTGGGTGGACGGCTGTCGTGTTCGTCTGGATCTATATTGTATGTGTCGTTTTCGACAGCCTCCGCTAAAGAAAATTTGACTTTATGGACATGGGCGAATTTTGCATATGGGGCAGGTCCTGTCTCTTGGACACTGACATCCGAGATTTTCCCCCTGTCGACGCGAGTAAAGGGAACGGCAATCGGCGCAACTTCAAATTGGGCTAATACTATCGTTGTGGCTTATTCTGTTCCTCCCATGATCAAGCATATCGGTTTTGGGACATATATTCTCTTCGCTGTCATTAACGTTCTTTCTATCATCTTCATGTATTTCTTTGTCCCAGAGACAAAAGGAAAGACCTTGGAAGAGATGGACTTGGTCTTTGGGAGTCATACATCAAAGGAAGAGATGGCGCTTTTAGCTGATATACAAAAAGAGGTCGGGTTGACTTCTCTGTTGGAGTCGGTATCGCACAAGAAGCAAAGTACAGATGAGAATAACGATAGCTCGGGGTTAGCGTAGCAGTATGACGTACGCACTTCAGAGTCGGTTCGACTACAATTTTGACAAAAATTTGATGGGAGAGGCCTTCAATTCCAGTTTGTAAAAGGTTGATATGCGGCACGTATGTATATTCAGGAAATCTCATTGACGATGATAAATTCAATAACTTTGGGCTTGCGCGACATTCCATGAACCAGGTCATCGCCTGCCTAGCCCTGGCCATGTGCAAACAGTTACCATGCCTGCCAGGTTATCCGAGATCGTATGTACATAGCAGAAATCAAACTGTTCATGGTACTCACACAAAGCAACTGTGTTAGATGCCCAGAGCCAGGACTCGTCTTCAGATCAGCGCAGAAATTTGCGGGACTCTTCCAAGCACCTGCGTAGAATCTTTTTCAACCTTTCCATTGAGCTAAGGTGCCAGAATTCATGTGGTACGCGTGACTAATCGAATATAGGAGTCGCATACCTGTAGTCGCGCCGTTGGAACCATTGGCAGGGGTGCCGGAAGTTACATTCGACGTTCTCCGAGTGACTTGCCCATCTTGATTCGACCTCTTCCCCGGCACGACCTGCGTTCATGCGCAGTTTGGCGAGGCAGGTAAGGTCACGGGTATGCTACGGGCGTAGACAATTCCCAGCAGCCCAATAGTGTAACACAAGTGATTCGAAGCCCTCATCTTGAAGCTGATGCAGTGTCGCCCACCCGTGAGTTAAGACCGAGGTTGGTACAGAAAATCATGGTAGACTGAAGTGGTAGGGCGCATAGGACAAGGCTACTATGAATACAAACGTGTTCAGTCCATGAACAGCATCCGCAACCTCGAAGCCGCCTATCACAAACAACGTTCAGTGTTCTAAGTTAACCTGCAGCATGATACATGTAGGAGCAAATTTTTTCATAACTATCGTCCTGGTATGGGTTCCGGTCATTGCGCAACCAGCTGCAACTCCAAAATTATCGTGATAGATATGTAATCTGTTTAAAATGAACTGTCAGTCGTTAATAGAAAACAAAAAGGCTGAAATAACCAGAGGCACGCGACGTGGATGGAGCTGAAGTTGGAAGTCAGCCAAATTCAATCTCAACGTTCATCGAACGTTCATAAGTATCTTGTTTGGAGCGGCCATGTTTTCGGTTTCCTTTCTGCATTTCTTTGTCGCCGATTGATTCTTTGCTCATTTTGGATAACGACTGGACTACGCGACATGGTCCAGTACGACAAAAAACTGCTCTGGCACCCAAGGGGGGACGATAGGTTCATTGTTGGTGGCGGCTCGCAAATCACTTTGTATGAATGGGCCCCAAGTCGGCCCGAAATCAGACAGATTACTTCACAGCATGATTTACAGCATTTGAAAGTGAGTCATGATACTATATCGCGCACACTATGTCCACAGGAGCTATAGTGTTTTGCATGGTCTCCAGATCCGATCGTCGACGACCTAGTAGCTGTCGGAAACTCAAGCGGAAGGATTGAATTACTTCGACTGGAGGCATCTAAGGTGTCACAGAGGAGCAACAGTTTGTCAAGTGGCCAGGGTATCCCTCTCAATGTGCGCAACTCACGTTCCTGCAATTCTTTGGCGTTTTGCTCCGTGGACCCCAATTATCTCGCGTCAGGATTCGACAAAGTACGAGGGGACTGCAGTTTAATCATATGGGACATTAATACAGTGTCCGCTACACTTTCCGTACCGTTGGGCCAGTCCTCAACTCATGACACTACGAAACGTCCTCCCCGTCCGGAGCCTATCATTCCCCAAGCTGATGTTGGCCGAGGGGCCGACAGCCGTGTTCTCCAGCAGTATGCGTCCACGGAAACCGTATCAGTCGTGTCATTCCTTCCGCAATCCGCCACCCAGCTCCTCGCGGGAATATCTCACCGTTGGCTCCGCCTCTTCGACCTCCGTAGTCCTGGAGCTGCAACGCTCAATGCAGCATCCAAAGTACAGGGTATAGCCACGGACCCATTTGACCCCAATCGTATAGCGTGCTTCGGGGATGGTGTCATTACCGTCTGGGATACCCGCAAGCTGCAAACGCCCAGTCTCACATTTTCGGAGAAGGACGCCTCAGCCGACGGGGCACAACTACACCCAAATTCTATCTTCTCGGGTTTGGAGTTTTCAAGCACACGTCGCGGTCTGCTCGCTTCCATGGAGAGAGACGCGTCATATGTACGTTTCTGGAATATCTTGGACGTCAACGATGATGTTCCTTTGAACGGGAGCAAAACGCAGGATCCAATCCGAACAGGGAGAAGGTCATGGGCCAATATACCATGGCCATCCGGGGCGCATGGCAATCAAGGGCTGCCTTCGACGAGTAAACAGGACGGCCATGGATCAATTTTATTTGATACACGAAGGAGTGAGTCTTACCGTTCACTCTAATCCGGTCCCCTCAAACTTTTTTTCAGCCAAACCTTTCGCTCGACCTCTTTCGTCGTTTGCTCTCTCTCCCAGTGGAACTCGGCAACCACTCACGACCAACATCATGGTTGTTAATAAGGACGGAGATCTCGAGCTTTATACAATCTATGACACGCCCAAGCCCTCAGCCTGGAGCTCTCGAGGTGACTTCGCTGTTGTCGCTGGGCCTTCTTATAGCATCGTCGAAACCCCTCGAGACGATGACATTCCAGAAGATATGTTACAGAGCACTAGCTCTCTTTTCGGACGGGGTATAAGTACAAGTGGGGTCGGATCACGATCAAGAGAACAATCCCTTTTGCGCGGAAAGCAGAAAGCCAAGTCTGGTCCAGTCGTGCCTCCGCCGCCGGATCAACGTGCCCACCTATCTAGTCGGCGAGACGAGAAACCATTATCAGCATTGGGGGGTAGCAGACTTTCTACGACCAACTTGTATGGAGATGATATTGCAAACGATGTGAAGAAGAAGGTGCAAGAAAGCGCATTGGGTCTCTCTTTGGGGAGGGCTACCGGGGCGGTGGTATCGCGAAATCGTAGTTCGAGTGGAGGACGACGAACAACTGGAGCGAAAGGGGTCGCTCAGATTGTGGGAGATGATATCTCGATAGTCATGAAGAGGAGGGCGATGAGAGGCTATGGACTTTTTGATGTGAGAATTCCTCGGGCATTTTGCAGTCCCATAAACGTATGATCCGTAGCCCAGGAAGAATTTGGACATTGTTCAGATGTGTGATCCTCCACATCACGCCAGGTCACAGATTCTTGCTGAGCTGTGGGCATGGATATCTCGTGCGATTGATCTCCCTAAATCTGATAAATTGAACACCAATAATGTTTACGTTCATGCAGATTCCTATGAATACCTGTGCATCCCCAAGCCTATACTCCATGGCTTCGATTTCTCCTACCAGGGCCTTCTCGGTATATGGGAAGGCTTCAGGCCGCTTCCTGTCACCCAAGGCCCCAATATAGTTGCGACAAATAACTACTACGATCTCTCTGAACAATGGGAGTCTCACCCATCAGTCGATGAGCTGTATGGGGATTTCTCTGCTGCACTAGCAGCATTGGTGGCACGCAGAGATCGCTCATGGAAGCCTCCCGTTGCGACGTCAAAGGCGCTGCATAGGCAAGTAGCATTACAGCTAATTGGGTGGAGTTTCAGGGAAGATGACTTTACGAAAATACTCCAAGGGTGAGTTTTTCCTTCATATCGTTCCTCCATTCATGGATGTTTATCCTTCTTTGACAGATGGGAAGCCGATGGGGAGCTATCCAAAGTGGCGTGCTGGCTTGTTTTCACTAAGCAACATGCTAAAGCTATATCCCTGCTTATGAAGAGTTCTGGTGAAGTCTCAATCATTGTCCACTTGAAACGCAGCTAATAATAGGAATTTCAGACGAGTCGCATTGTATGCTATCGGGTACGATTGCGGCTCTCGTCCCTCATGGTCCCAAAACCATTGAGCTCCGAGAACACTGCGAGCGGCTCATTGTGCGAGTCCAAGATCCCTACTTCCGCGCCATTCTTACCCACCTGGCACTAAACGATTGGTCTGAAGTTCTAGAAGAGGAAGCTTTACCCTTCCGAGAGAGGCTTGCTGTGGCCTTTCAGTTCCTTGATGATAAGGCCGTGACCTCGTACCTCCGACGATGCCAGGATCGTGCCATAAATCTGGGGGATATCGACGCGATCATCATCCCTGGGCTTTCAAGCAAGGCAGGTATGGACATTATCCAAGGATTTGTCGATCATACAGGCGACGTCCAAAGTGCAGCCATCCTGGGGTCTCTCGTGTACCCTCCACGTGACCTGCATCAGGTAAGTATATCTGCGATGGAAAGGCGGGTGGAGCGATGGGTGGAGAGCTACCGGGACCTTTTAGATGGTTTCAAGATGTTTCATCGCCGAGTTGAGTTCGATATTGAAAGAGGACAAATTGCTCTCAAGGGAGGTGCAGTTAATGTGGGCGACTGGGTCCCAAAACAGGTCATCATCCGATGTCACTATTGCAACAAACCTGTCATTCCTGATGGTTCTGATGGTCCGGAAGTTGGTGAAGCTCGACAACCGGGGAGGGTACGTTGCGGACTGTCAGCTAACCGTGGACTGACGGAGTAACTGACGGAGTAACATATGTAGCCAACTGCATGCTTTCACTGCAATCGGTCTTTGCCAAGATGCTCGATCTGTTTGATGACGCTTTCCATTGTTCGTGATACAGCTCGTGAAGCAGTGCTCTTGAATACCCCTTACAAAGGTTTGCATCGTTATCCTTGTAATCATGCGGAGGAATGGCAACGCATTACAGATACTATAGAAGATACCATTGTAATGTGCCAAACATGTCGGCACGGTGGTCACGTTTCACACATCATCGCTTGGTTCGATGGACAAGATGGGAGTCCTGGCCATGATGTTTGCGCTGTTGCCGATTGCGATTGTCATTGCGCGGAAGAGATATGACGGGTTTTAAGGACTAATATCATTCTGTTTTTGTAAGTGCCTGGATTACAGTATAATTGGAGTTGTTCCTGACGACACGGTTCTTATAAGAGCATTAAGATTTAAATTTTTTTTTCCTGCTGGTTTTTCCTTTGATTATTGTTGAATGGCCTTTCTTCGCATGAGTACTAGACGGTGGAGTCGTTAAGTACTCAAGACATTTTATGATGTAAATGATAATTCTTCTCATACCTTCTGTATTTTTGTCTCATTTCTTTCCATAACGATGCATAATGAGCACTCACTTTGCCTTCCAACAAAATACATACTTTCGATGACGGCGGGTTTTGCCGACTGGGCGAATGTCATTACACCAATTCATACCTATCTGACCGTGAGGTCGCCAACCCCTAGCTATCTGACCGTGATGTCGCCACCCCTAAATACTCCTCGAAATTTGCTCTCTGCCTCAGGTTATTTGAGAATTCCAAAATAGGAGTATGTATGAGTGACAACTAACAAATGCTTCCTAGCTTCCCCATTTAGATATCCTTTGAGTCCGACTCGGCCGCCAGGTGGCGTAGCCCAGTGTGACCCTATTTGGCAAGGAGGAGTCCGGAGCTTCTAACTATGACATACTTCACGAAAAAGGAGGTACGAAGCGCCACAATCGGTGACCCACACTTCGTATGTATAAATGCAGTTGCTACTCTCAGTTCCATGTGTTGATCTACACATGAAATTACTGTACTTTCCTTCCGCAATGTTCCTGGTTGTTAACATCTTAGCAATTTCTGAATATAACGACAATTCGAGACGGGATAATTTTAAAGTGCCCTGCTCGTTATGCCCCCACTTCCGCCTCCCTGAATGTTGTAGTTAGATGCAGTATGGTGACAGGGCTTCATTTTTCCGTAGTCAGGGAAAACGTCACGATAATCAAGGAATCCTCCTAACTCGCCAAACCCTCCTAATCAGCCCAACGTCCCCGGGCTCCCTAATACTCCAGACCTGCCGAGCGCACCAGAACTCGGAAATGCGCCCAATGCGTCCAATGCGCCCAATGCTCCCAATGCGCCCAATGCTCCCAATGCGCCCAATGCGCCCAACGGCTATGAATCTGGAACGTCAGGCGAGCCAGGTGAACCAGGTCAACTGGGTCAGTCAGGCCAACCGGGTCAGTCAGGCCAACCGGGTCAGTCAGGCCAACCGGTTCAGCCAGGTCGACCAGGTCAATCGGGCCAGCCAGGCCAATCGGGACAGTTGGGTCAACATGGTGCACCCGGTCCACCTGGGTCACACTATCACCCTCACCATTGTTATCATGGATCTTTTGTATTCAATTGTGCATCCAAGTTCCCCAAGCGACGGGATGCTGTACCCTTCTCTCCCCTCTCTGACCCCTGGGCAACCAAAGTAAACGGCTTCTTCTTCGAGGAGCCCCGGTTTAACACCAGACCTGCATTTCCTCGTAAATTATGATACGTGGGATACGTTGTGCACATCATACTCTTCAGAGCGCAAACGGGCTGTTCAGCACTGGGGATATCGAAGCAGGGGGGTCGTTGGACACATACTCAGGGATTCTGCATGTGGAGGTGTTCTTTTGTTCCGTTTGTATTCGGAAAAATGGAAGCAGCACGTGTATACGGCCTTGCGGATTGAGAAAGTCGAGGCAATGAAACTGGGGTATTGCGAAGAAAGTGTATTAGGATATATATCCGGCTAGGGATGTCTTTTACCGTCATGTACCAGTAGTTTTGTGCCCTTGACTGTGTAATTTGATCTCAACCGATGTGTACACACATTTTCCAATGTGTACATTGACCCCTTAGCTCAGTGGTCAGAGTGTGTGATTCCAGTGAAGTCAGAATATCCACAAAGTCATCCGTTCAAATCGGGTAGGGATCAGTTTTGTCCGATAAAACCGTTCTCTCTCTCCTTTTTTCCACCGAGTAAAGATCACTATACACATAGACGGTAAGAAAAAGAAGGTAGCCTCCTCTAACCCGCTCGTTGCGGCGAGGAAATGATGTGGATAGCAGCTCGGGAAGTATCATCTTACTCTCTACTGCCTGAGCACACCCAGCTGCCAAAGTAGCGCACAGAGTCTACCGACCAATGTTGGATGAGTGTTGCGCTCTGAGTCCTAAAAAGCCCTTACTTTGCTTGGGACTCCCAAAGGGGTACGTGAGTCAAAAAAACAGGGATACGTGGTTCTACTTATGTCTAAGCAATCACAGGAACCTCTAACTACTAAATAAGGCAGTTTTGGTGCACTACAAGCAGCATCAAAACTAATAATGTCTCTTAGAGCAATTGCATACCCGTAACTCTGCATTTTTGCGACATTCGGAGTCACGTCACTAGTGTTCAGATGCTCGTCGAAGAATTTTCTGACATCCCAAATGATACTATGAGATTAGGTTAGCTTATAAGTCAAGAAGTCACTATATTGATCGATTAGAAACAGGAAATAAAGATGGCGTAGTGAAACTCACACGCTTTTTTTGATCCTTTAGGCATTTTTAGATACCTTAGGGACTGATTACATCATCATCACGTACTTGTGGATGCATGTGCTTGTGAACTGTCATATGCCGGAAAATGCAAATTCTAGCCGATTTTTTTGGTAGCTCTGTCCTCTGCACAGATTGCCTTGAAACTTTCTGGAAATCTCATTTAGCTTCCCAGCTAGTAGCTTGTATCTTTAGTTGGAGAGTTCTCAGCACATGGGATGTGTCGGCACAGGAGGCACAACAATGCCTAGGAAAGTGCAAATTCATCATGCCAGGTCACCTCAATTTCTAGCTCCACTCATGGGTAGCCCAGGATTGAAATAAAACATATCAGGTTGAATTGTTTTTTAAGGACCTAGCTGCTTAGTCATACTCCAAAAATATGGTAATCAGATCTTTGGGCCAATTCCAACTGGGAACTGTTGATGATTCATGCCCTGTGCCTTCAGCATGGGTCTATCACATTGGGGGCTTTGTGTTAGAGGTTTATACCTAGAACATGAGTCTCTGATCCTCAGTTGTTGTGTACTTGACTTTGTTGAACCTATGTACCTAGAACACAAGTAAGTTGTCAGTTTCCACTGACCCTTGGGGGCTCAGATCCACTGGGCAAGTCCTTACTAGGCAAACACAATGTGCTACACATATAATCAGTGCTCTGGCAAGCTCCAGACACAAGGAACTGATAAGGTGGGGCCTAGGAAGTGAACCGAGTAAGTCTGGGGAGCTCTGGGGGTGTGTGAGGAATAGTGCAAGCAAGAAGCAAGCACCAGGGTACAAGGGATGGAGTTCCAGGGGCAGCTATGAAGAAAGCAGGGATACTGGGGGTCACACAACTGAAAGGAGTGGGACTGGGAGTGAAGGGGAGTCCAACATTAAGTGATCAGACCTTGGGGAAGACATGGAAAGGGATCCATGTAAATAATGAGAATGGATAAGGTGGCAGGGATAGATAGGAACACAAAAAGTACAAAATGGAGAATGAAAGCTGGAGATGAGATGTTGAAGATAGGAAATAGATTCAAGACAAGAGAGACACAAGAATGAGATGAGACAAGACTGGGAGAAAAACAAGAATGGAATTGAGACAAGTATGAAAATGACAGAGACTGGGACAACAAGACAAAACTGGGGAGCACTATAGGTAATTTCAAGACCACTGTAGTTGAAGCTGTCAGATTCCACTGACCTCAGGGGCTCCAATTCATTGGGAGAGTCCTTACTAGGCAGATGCAGTGTCTTACATGTATAATCCATGCTCCAGCAGGCTCCAGATACAAGGAACTGATGAGACAGGGTCTAGGAAGTGATCCAAGTGAGTCTAGGAAACTCTGGAGTTGTGCAAGGGGTAGTGCAAGTGAGGGGCAAGTGCCAGGGAGTAATGTACAGAGTTCCAGGGGCAACTATCAAGAAGGCAGGAAGGTCAAGGGTTACACAACTGAAGGGAGTGGGACCAGGGGTGATGGGAGATAAGGTACAAGGTGATTGGACTTTGTGGAGAAGCTTGGAACAATGTACAAGGTGATCGGACCTTGTGGAGAAGCTTGGAATGAGGTCCAAGTAAGTATACAGGGTTGCAGGGGAAGGCATGGGAATGGAGGCTGAAGATGGAATGGGAGATTGAGTTGACAGGGAAGACACAAGATGGAAATGAAATGAGACAAGACAAGACAAGATGGGAATGAGAACAAGAACAAGAACAAGATGAGATGAGATGAGAACATAATGAAATTGAGACAATACAAAAACAGAGAGACCAGAACAACAAGATGAAACTGCAAACACTAGGGTAATATCAAGACTACCATAGCTGATATTACTCTACAACTTAGATACTGTCCAGGGACCTCCTCCAAGGCTGCAGGTCTACAATTTGGGGCTTGTTGGGGTTGTGCAGGTTAACAGGTTTTGGTTATGATTGTCCAGGTGCAGGGAATGTTCCAAGACTGGCAGGCAGGCCAAGATGATGCTTGATGCATGCCTGTGATGCATGCCAGGGGGTCAGAAGAAGTATTGGAGTTTCCCAGATATTTGGAGGAGACTGGGGGAGAAATGGGGCCTACTGGGGGAAGTGCCTGGGTTTTCCAGAGAAGCATTGGGGTCTGCTGTGGCAGGCACTGGGGGTGGAAGGACATTGTAGGGGCTCAGGGGGTTGGTAGGTGCTCCATGGCTGTTGGGGTTAGTTGGGGTGAGGTCTGGGAGTCTGGGGGTGGGTCATGACAGATGCTACTCTATGACTTAAATATTGGCAGGGGACCTCCTTTGGGGCCATGAGTCTGATTTGGGGCTTGCTGGGGCTGCATGGATTGGTGAATGTTTGCCAGAATTGTCTGGGTGTGGGGAACTTCCTGAGAGTGGTGGGCAGGTTGCAGCAATGCTTGATGCAGAACCATGATGCATGATGCATGCTGGGGGAGGTTGGAAGCAGTATCAGAGTCACCAGGATTGTCAGTGGGGGTTGGGGGGGTACTGGGGCCTTCTGGAGGAAGTGCTGGGGTTTTCCAAAGAAGCACCAGGTCCTACCATGGCAGTGGAAGAGGGTTAGGGGGTTCGTGGGTGGTTGGTATGTGCTCTGGGGCTGTTGGGATTAGTTAGGGTGAGGTTTGGGAGTCCAGAGATGGATCATGACATAAGTACTCTGATCTAGATGATGTTCTTGGTAAATATGGTGTCCATAGTTTGTATGTATATTCACTTACCCTCAGTCATCATGTACTTGACTGAGGGCAGTGTATGATGACAGTAAGTATACATGTCTAAGTGTCTAATAGATATCAAGGGTAATTTCAAGTATAAATGGGATCATATATTGGTCCTTTGCTGGTCATCAAAACTTCAGGCACTTATGGTGTTCATTGGTGTCCAACACTTCTCCTCACCATAAGTGGCATGAAAGGGTAATGAGCTCCTCATGCAGAACCATGGCTAGGATAGTCCAAGTATACACTGTAGTTGTGAAAATTTATGTAAGAAAAGTGGCTTGGTAAACAGGTCAGCAATATTGTCCTTCATATTGATGTATCATATGATGATTTCCTTCAATGTGACATGTTCATGTAAGAAATGATACTAGATATCCACATGTTTAACATGGGGTGATAACATTGAATCTTCTGGAAGATTAATCACCATGCTGTGTTATCAGACATGATAGTCATTGCTGTTGAGATGAGACTACCCAGGCTCCTTCAATTGTATGATTTCCTTTTTCATCATATATTTCTTTTTCTGTATTTTCACCCCTGTCACTTCCACTCTTGTGGCTGGCTTTGTATTTTATTTGTTAGTCTTTAGATACAATCATCCACCAAAACTTTTCCTCAGCTCCCTTTTACACTTCATTGAGACACCTGAAGGTACAATACTCATTTACTTATTTTTGCTACTATTTACTTACTATATTGCTGTAGACTTACTATTGTCTATATCCAACAGGTCAATATAGCTGTCTTTTATGCTTTGTCAAGACACCTGAGGGCTTACTATTGTCTATGTTCTACAGGTTATTGTCACAACCCACTCCCTTTGCCCTGACATCATTCCCAGTCCACTCACTTCCCCAGAGCCCCTTCCCCAATCCCTTGTCAAACCCCCAACCATTGAACATCCCCCACAGCCACTCCAGGTAGCTCTGATGCTTCTCCGGCAAACCCCAATGGCCCCCTGGCCAACTCCAACACCTTCTCTGCAGCCATCAATGCTTCCCCTGACTCTCCTGAATTCATGGAACCCTCTCAACTGCCCCTGGCTCTGGTGCACATCACCAATTCACCTCCCTGGTTCACCTGACCTACTCCAGAGCACCCTGACAACCTCAGAGTGGCCTGCATCCCCAACTGATCCCATTAGAATACCACTGCAACCTGCCCCTTGATTGTACCTGACACCTGTCAACTCCACATAGCTCTGTTGAACCCCACTGCCATATCCACCCCCTCCCAGAATGTTTCAGTAGTCAGTATATAAGTCATAGAGTAACCCCACATACTCTAGTCTTGATATTACATTAACTGGTTACTTGTGTCT
>JAGGAV010015994.1:0-12761 GCA_017657295.1 Termitomyces sp. DKA64
GGTGGATGGGGCCCAGCCATGGATAACTTTCCCCCTCAGTGCAGAGGCAGGAACAACTACTATTACTATTACAATGCCAGATCCCTGCTCCAAACCCAAAACACATGTGATGCACTAGCCTGGGAAGGGAAGCTTGACATCCAGAAACTGGAACCCTTCAATGGCCAAGACCCCTGGAAATGGTGGACATTCCTGACACAATGTCTTATAATGTTCCAAGCTAAGCCCATCACTTTTCAGCTTGAGAGCTCATGAGTAGCCTTTGCTGCCTCCTACTTACAGGGCATTGCCTTTGACCACTACATGGCATTGCTCTGGTTTGACCCCAACAACCCAGTACTCTCAAATTGGCCCACCTTCACACAGGAATTCTCCAGTAAGTTTGGAGTATTTGACACTGTAGCAGAGGCAGAAGAAAACCTCTACAACCTTCAGATGCACAACAATGAATGATTCATAACCTTCATCATCTGGTTTGAATGGGAGGCCTATGAGACCAGCTGGAACTACAACACTCTCCAGTTTGCCCTTTGCCACACCCTCCCACAACAGATTAAGGACATCCTCCACCTCATGCCTAAACAATCCATGTATGACAGATACAAGATGCTTGTTACCTAGATCAATCAGTGCTATTGGGAAGACCAGAGTGAGAACCAAGGCCCATGGAATAACTGGAATCCATCCAGCAACCTGGAGCAACCAACAACCCCCAAGCCACTGCTCCCACAATGCCTGCTAACCCCATACCCCAGTCTTCTCCTGGACAAGGTTCAGTTAATGCCCCTTAGAACCCCAGATCTTGACCCCCCACCCAACTCAATGCTGCCAATCTCTGCAATGCTCCAGGCCCTCCAGACCCCAAACCTGACAATTCCCTGAACTTGGACAATCTCCTGGACCCCACAAACAATCAGGAGGCCCTGTGCACCAATTGGATCAGGAACTGGCCCTGGATCAATGTCCCAACAGAGACTCAGGCATGTTGACAGAAGGAAGGAGCATGTATTCTGTGTGGTGAGCAGGGTCATTTCATCAATGATTGCTCTAAATGCCAGGTGATGGGACACACCATCTGGACCATCAACAGGGAAGACTGTGACTATCAGTTCACAGAAAACAACCCAGCAGTTTAGGTCCCAAAGATGCACTAAATCGCAGATCAGACTCTGATGTCTTCTCTGCCCTGGCTACTTTCCTCTGCACAATGGTAATTGCCCCAGACACTCTCCCCTCACACTTCACCCACAATTCCCTCCTCTGTATCACCCTCCCCTTCACCCCCAACCCCATGCCTACCCTGATCAACAGCAGCACCACAGACAACTTCATCAACAAATCCCTGGTGGCCCTTGCTCCACAACTTCCCCAATGCCTCCCCCTCCTGATCCCCCTAAAACTCTTTGATGGCAATCCAACCTTCACAGGTGACATCACCCACTGTGTAGAGACAAGGATCAATTTTGCCAATGGGCAACAGCAGGACTTCTGGCTACTAGTCATGAAGCTGCATGCCTCCACCCCCCTCATCCTTGGGTTTTTCTGGCTCTGGGCAACCAACCCTCATATTGACTGGTCAGGTCTCACCCTCTGCCTTGATTGGGACAACTTGCCTGACCTGGAGCCTGTCCCCTTCAACATCCCCCCTACTCACAATGTTTCAGGAGTTACCCCTGACCTTCCCCAAACCCCCCTGCAGCTCTGCTCCTGATCCACATGATCATTCATCATTAATGCCTGCCTTGGCAACTCCCCCACCATCCTCTACACCCTCATTGATAGTGGAGCCTCCAGAACCTTCATCAGTAATCAGCTTAACCTCCCCCAGGAATCCCTTGACATGCCTTTGGAGTTACAGCTGTTCAATGGAAGATCTGCCACTGCTGGGATCACCAAATTCCATCCTAGCTCCCTCACACTCAACAATGGCTTGCAATTCCTGACCTGCTTCCTTGTCACTCAACTCCTGGAGGTGACTCTGATTGTGCTTGGACTCCCTTGGCTATATGATGTCAAACCTGACATTGACTGGCAGGACCTCACCATGTGGTTCCCTGGCCCCA
This sequence comes from Termitomyces sp. DKA64, assembly GCA_017657295.1. Taxonomy (NCBI): domain Eukaryota; kingdom Fungi; phylum Basidiomycota; class Agaricomycetes; order Agaricales; family Lyophyllaceae; genus Termitomyces; species Termitomyces sp. DKA64. The sequence goes on from JAGGAV010015994.1 coordinate 2,064, forward strand.
AAGCTTGCCTGGCAGCTGCCATCACCCTCCATCCCTACTCCCCCCATAACCCTGGTGACCCTGATTGGGCCTCCAGCAGTACCAGAGCCACTGGAACTCCCATGTTGCCTGAGGACGACCCCAAAGAGGAGGAAGAGATGCCTCTGACTCAAACTCCTGCAGGTATACCCTGACAGCTCCCCCCCCAACATCCCCTGCAACTGATACAAAGGCCTGAATTACTCCACTCAGACCCCAACAACCCTGGAACCCACCACTGCACCTCTGATGCCAAACACCATTGATCTGGAAACCTTTGATATTAAGATCATTGGTGCCATCCTCTTTGCATGGATCTTGCAGGATGATACCCCTGCCTTCCAGCTCCAGGTCACCCTGACACTCCCAGAAGAACACATCTGTGCCAGCACCACCTCACCTAAGACTCCAAAGACAGAGGAACAGATACCATGCAAAGTAGTTCCCCTGGAGTACCATGAATTCACTGATGTATTCTCCAAAGGAAGCACAAAGGAACTTCCCCTGCACCAACCCTATGACCACACAATCAACTTGGAAGACAGCACCACCTCCCCTTTCAGCAAGATCTACAACATGTCAGAGGTTGAACTCCAGGCTCTCAAAGACTACCTCAATAACATGCTCAGAAAGGGTTTTATCCAACTCTTGATCTCTGCCACTGGAGCCCCTGTCCTTTTTACCAAGAAGAAGGACAGTTCCCTCCATCTTTGTGTGGATTACTGAGGACTTAACAAAGTCACTAAAAAGAACCAGTATCCTCTCCTCCTGATTGGAGACCTTGTTGACTGCCTCCACAGTGCCAAGGTTTACACCAAGATAGACCTCCAGTCCAGCTACAACAACATCCAGATCACTCTGGGACATAAATGGAAGACCACCTTCCATACCCACTATGGCCTCTTCAAGTATCTTGTGATGCCCTTTAGTATGACAAACTCCCCCACTACCTTCCAATACTTCATGAACAATATCTTCCATAACATGAATGACATCTTTGTCATTGTATACTTGGATGACATCCTCATCTATTTGAACTCCATAGAAGAACACTGGAGCCATGTCCGATGCATTCTAGAATGACTCCAGAGGTACCACCTGCATGCTAAACCTGAGATATGCTCCTTCCACACCACCAAGGTCAAATATCTAGGAGTTATTATAACTCTGGACAGCATACAAATGGATCTGGCAAAGGTAGAAGCCATCCTCAACTGGCCCCCACTCTGAAATGTTAAGGAGGTACAGTCCTTTTTGGGTTTTGCTAATTTCTACCACCAGTTCATTGACAACTACTCTGGCATCACAAAATCCCTCAATCAGCTCATCTGGAAGGACACTTCATGGGACTGGGATAGTAAGTGCCAAAGTGTGTTTGCTCTCCTGAAGAAGGCCTTCACCTCTACCCTGATCCTCCACCACTTTGACCCCACTCTCCCCATCATACTCAAATGCAATGCCTCTGATTATGCCATCACCAGGATTCTCTTGCAGGTGGGCTCTGATAGCAAGGACCTGTGCTCTGTTACCTTCTACACCTGTTTGATGATCCCCATGGAACTCAACTATGACATCTATGACAAGGAGCTCCTTGTGATCATTGAAGCCTTCTGACAGTGGAGGGCCTACAAGGGAACCCTGCACCGTATACAAGTCTACTCAGACCACAATAATCTTCAGTACTTCACAACCACCAAGCAACTCAGTTGACAACAAGCCCACTAGTTGGAAACACTATCTGAGTATGACTTCATCATCCACTATTGCCTGGGATGACTCAGAGCAAAACCCAACACCCTCACCCAAAGGCCAGACATCTACCCAAAGAAGTCATTCAAGGCCAAACGGAATGCCTTCAGCTACCACATAGTAATTCCCCCTGAACATCTTCATGCTGTACTAATTATGAATGAAGAAGGAATCCTCCACCAAATTTGAAATGCCCCCTGGGATGCCTACTTCACCCAGCATGACCCCCAGACTTGCTCCACCAATGCCTTGCTCCCTGACTCTGCCTTTACACTATTCCTGGACCACCAACTCCTACTCCAGGATGGCCAGATATATGCCCTGGACCACAAGTCTATCTGCCTCAACATCATCTGGCAGCACCATGACCACAAGCTCTGGGGACACCCAGGAATGCATAAGACCCTCCAACTGATTTTCCAGACTTACTTTTGGCCAGGAATGAAGAAGGACATCACCCAGTACATATGAGCCTCCAAGCTATGCCTCCAAGCCAAGGTCCCCTGACATTGCCTGTATGGCCTACTAAAGCCCCTCCCCATTGGTTGCCAGCCATGGTCCTCAATCTCAATGGACCACATCATCAAACTCCTCATATCTGAGGGTTTTGATGCTATACTCATCATGGTTTGCTGACTCACCAAGCAAGCCCTGTTCATCCCCTGCCATACCACCAACAATGCCCTGGAGTTTGCCAAGCTATTCCTCAAATATGTCTTCTCCAAGCACAGGCTCCTGGATAATATTGTCTCTGACCATAGTCCCTTATTTGTCTTCCAGTTCTGGCAATCTTTATGCAAGGCACTCAAAATCAAGACCAACCTGTCAACCACATATCACCCAGAGACCAATGGACAAATGGAAGGGAACAACTGGCATGCAGAACTACCCCTGGCCAAGTTTGCTTACAACAACACTCCTCACTCTGCTACTGGGGTCTCTTCATTTTTTGCCAACAAGGGTTACAACTCCTAGCTCACCCTGTCCCTCAAGGACACTCCCTCACACATTACCCACAAAGTTGCCAAAGACCTCCAGTCCCTTCACCAGTTCCTCTGAGATGAGATCAATACTGCCAACCAGGCCTACTCCAAGCATGCCAACACTCGACACAAAATGACCCCCAACTGGGCCCCTGGTACCCTCATCTGGCTCAACTGGTGCAATCTCAAGACCCAGAGACCCTTGGTGAAGCTTGACCATAAGCGACTTGGCCTATTCAAAATTCTCCAGAAGATCTCAACCCACACCTATCAGCTTGACTTACCCCTAGGGCTGAAAGGCCTCCACCCAGTGTTCCATGTCCACCTCCTTGAAAAGCATGACCCAGATCCCCTCCCAGGCCAACACCTGAGCTGATCCCTGCCAGTCAAGGTCAAGGACAAATACCACTATGAGGTCAGCAACATCCTCAACTCCCACCTTGTCTGTGGTCAGCTTTGGTACCTGGTCTGTTAGAAGGGCTATGGACCCAAGGATGACACCTGGGAACCCAGAAAAAACCTCTCCAGGGCTTCCACCAAACTCCAGGATTTCCACTGGCAACACCCCACCAAGCCCCAGGACTCCTGGGACTAGCATGTACAGATGGCATCTTCAGGCCTAACCCCCACCTCTGGATTCAGTAGGAATTCAACTTTCACTAGTATCAATTATGTCTCCCCCTCTGCACCCTTTTCCCCTTACATAAACTAAAGATAGCATAAGAAATCAATTCATAGATACATATAGTACAAGATACAACAAGGTCAAAATACAAGAAAAAAAAGGGGGAGCCAAGATGTCCTGCTGGCACCAGGTTATGGCCTCCTCAATCATCCTCCTCCAAAACTGTTCCCTCCAGACCCTCTCCTGCCAGGTTGACCTCCATCTGCACCACTACCAACACCAGGTTCTCTGCATGACTCAGGAGGACCTCCCCCACATCCACTGCCACCTCCCACCATGATCTGGGCTCCATGGAGTTTCTCTGCCAGTGCCCCACCAGTAACCTCCCCATGTAATCCACCCCCTGCTGCAACTCCAGGAAAAGATCCTGGGGCATCTGCCCCAACCCATCCTGGATTGATGCAAGGGCAGTGGAGGCCCTGTCCAGCAATATCTGGTATTCCTGGACCCAATCTGGAGTTAATAATGAGCAGAGTCAAAAAGGGGAGAATGGAACTTATGCATAATGCTGCCCCACTCTAATGCAGCCTTGTTTGCCAACCACTCCTCCCATCTCCTCCCTGCCCTGACCTCCACCTGGTGCCCCCTCACTTCTAAGGCCCCTTGCTGCTCCACTGCCCCCACCACCTGCACCTCCAACTGCCCCAGCCACTTTCAGAGTCTCTGCACCTCCATGGCCCTCACAGTAGCCTCCCTCACTGCAGCCTCATGGTTGCATCAGGCCACCTCCTGGTCCTGCCATGCCACTTCCCTCTCTTCTTGGGCCCCCTGGAGCTTTTTCCCCTGCAACCCCAGCTGACCCTCCAACTTGGCCACTTGCCATTGCAACACCTTGACCCCTGACTCCAGCTCCAGACTGGAAACCCCTGGTGGACATATGACCAAGATTCCTGAATCCAGCAAATACATGTGGACTCCAGGAAGACCAGCCATTGCCACCTCACCCCAGGGCCTCTTGCTTGGCCCTGCCTCTAGTAGAGGGGATGCCTTGCACTTCCCCTTGTCCCTAGAACATGAGGCCCCCTTCTTGTGCTTCCCCCACAGCAGTCCTATCTTCCCCTGGGGTTGTCCCTCCCCACTCTCTCCCCCAGAATGCACAGGCTGCAATGCCCTGGACACCCAGCCCCTCCACCCCTTCCCCAACCACTCTGAAACCCACTCTTGGTCCCATCTCTGCTCTGCCACAATGCTCACCACCTGCCACTCCTGAGACATGGAACATTTCTCATGCTTTGCATGACATAACAGGCACATGGAAGAATCCCGGCAAGACCCCATGGTGGGCTCCTCAAACTTGCACTCCTCCCTACAACAAGCACAAGGGATGCACTGGACAATCAATTAGCCAGGGACACACAGGCCATCAGCTAGGACATCAACTTACTGGGGCTTCCACCAAACACCACACTAAGGTAGGAGGCCCCCAGATTCTACCCACCACCTCCATGAACTGCGCCTCCATAACTTCCTCTTGCCTAACCCTCCAGGCCTTTGGCACCACCTGTACCTCTCCCAGCCTCAACACCAATCTCAGAGGATGCTCCAACAAACTAGGAGTCAACCCAAGAGAGGGTCTAGGGCCTCCTGGAAGAGAAGGGCCCCCAGAGGACCCAGCCACAGCAAGGGACAGCTTTATGAGGGAAGGTCAGCAGAATCCATATCTGAGTCAGAATACTCATGGTAGCAATACATTGCATCCACCTAACAACAATCCTGCCTTTGGTCATATTCTGCCCAACACTCCTATAGGCTACCCAGACATCAATGGCATTCTTGTTAGAAGGGGGCGGGGTTGGAGATGAAGAAGACAAAGTGGTAGGAGTAGCAGGGGGAGACATAAAGGAAATAACTATGATATGCTGAACAGGTCAGGGCCTCTTGTATTTCTTTTGGAGAGCTTCTAGTTGAAGAAGATACTGCACTTTGACTTCAATTCCCATGCCACCACAGAACATCAAAAATGCCTCCATGCCTCAAAGGGTCTCAACACTGAAGGGGGAGTGATGTCATGACCCATCTCTGAACCCCCACTAGGCCCCAAACCTCCCCTTAACCACCCCAGCAAGCCCAGAACATACTCACACACTCCCTCTTGCCCCCCAACATCCACAACTCCTTCCCACCCCCCAGTGCCCACTCTGGCAACTCCTGAGGCTTCTCTGGAGAACTCCAATGCTTCTCCAGCAGTCCCCATGATTCCCCCAAGATCCCCTCAGACTCTAGGTAAGTCCACCTGCCTTGGCATGCATCATGGTTATATATCAATACAAAACCACCACTGACTAGCCAGTCTTGGGATGCCCTGAACAACTGTACCTGAGACCCACCTGCATGACCTGACCTCAGACCTGCAATTGGAGAGGAGTTCCCCTCACAGGTACTTAAGCCATGGTATAGTAGTAGCTAGGTAGTCTTGATATTACCTACATTCTTGTGTTTGTTATGTCTCTTGTGTATCTGTCTCTCTGCTCTGCATCATCTCATTGAATCTTATTTCTCTCTCAATTGCATCTATCTCCATCTTATCAGTCTTGATCTTATCAGTTTCCTTTTTCATCTCTCATCTGTTTCCTAAAGTCTTGTCTCATCTCATTCCTATCTCTTGCCTTGTCTTAACTTCTGGGACCTCCTGTACTCATAACCCAGACTCGCTGAGTTTGTTATTAATACTTCAGAGCTCCATACCATGCATGGCTTCCACTCACCATCACTTCATTTCCTGCAGGGTCTATAGGAACACCCCAGACCTCTCCAGACCTCTGCTATCTCCTTTTCCTACCCTGTTTCACTCTTCCAGAGCTCACCAGAGTTAGAGATCATAGGTGTAGACATTGTGTCTGCCTAGTAAGGGACTTGCCCAGTGTAGCTGAGCCCCTGGGTCAGTGGAACCTGACAACCTCACCCCTCCTCCTCTGGAAACCCCCTCTCTATTGCCACCATCACCACATCCATTTCCATCTGGGCCACCACTGTGGCCAGTAACTCCTTGTGCTGTAGTAGCACCTCCCCAATGTTGACAGCCACCTCCTACCAGGACCTGGGGTTCACTGAATTCCACCATTGGTAACCTGCCAGCAATCACTTCATCTGCCCCAGTCCCTGCTCAAACTCTGGTGGAAGATTCCCCAGCATCCTCTGCACACCATCCTTAACCAATGTGAAGGCTGCTGTCACCCTATCCAAAAGGATCTGGTGCTTGCAAACTCAGCCTAGGAAGTTCCAAGGTCAGTAACAAAGGCAGTCTGGGTGAAGGTACTTATGCAGGATCCTCCCCTGCCCTGTGGCTGCCTTGTTGGCCAGCCACCCCTCCCAATGCCTCCCTGCCTCTACCTCTGCCCAGGTCATCTGCAGCTCTGGCCCTGCCCACCACTTCACCACCACACTCCCCATTGAATGGGCCTCCAGTTGCTCCAGGCACCCTCAGAACCCCTGGGCCTTAGATACTCCTCTCCCCTACCCCCTGCAGCATGGACTTGCAATCCTGCCAGGCTGCATCCCAATTTTGCTATGTCATTGCCAGCTCCTCTTGCAACTTCTAGAGCTCCTCCCCCTATACCACCAGGTATCCCTCAAGCTCCACTGTCCTCCAGTGCAGGCCAGAGTCCCCAGATGGCTCCATGAGTGCCCCCAGCCCAGTGAGTAAACATGTAAACTGGAGGGGCCCACCATTGCAACTTCCTCCTAGGGCCTCTTGCTCAGCCCAGCCTCTTGCTCAGCCCAGCCTCTAGGGGTGGGGATACCCTCCATTTGCCCTTATCCCATGCCAATGGACCTACCTCCCTGTGCCCTCCCTGGGAGGGACTCACCTTCCTCATAGGCCACCTCCCACTCTCCCCACCCTCCAAAACTGACAGCCCCATCTGTGATAACCCCTCTCCCCACCCCAACAACTTGCCCTGCCACCCCTCCTCCAGTCATTCAGCCATCCAACCTTGCCTCTCACCCTTGCTTGGCAGCTATACAGGCCACCCACCAATCCTGCAAGATAGAACACTTCTTGTCCCTTGCATGGCACAGAAGGCAAACTGCTGAGTCCCTATGAGAGCCCAATGCCAGCTCCTCAAACTCACAAGCCTCCCCTTGGTAAGTGCAGGTTGCACACTAATGGGTGGGTCAGCCAGAACAGGAGCCAACACCATGAAGGGACTTACTGGTGCCTCTGCCTGACACCACTCTAGAGTAGGAGGCCCCCAGATCCTTGCAGACCACCAGAGATTTCCCTGCACCTCAAAGGGTCTCAACACTGAAGGGGGGGGTGATGTCATGACCCATCCCTGGACCCCTGCCTCACCTTTAGACCTCCCCAAACCAAACCAGCAAGCCTGAAGCACATCCCCCTCCCCCTCCCAACTTCTATGACCCTCCCTATCCCCAGTGCCTGCTCTGGCAATCCCCAACACTTTTCCAGAGATCCTCAATGCTTCTCTGGCATTTTCCATGATCTCTCCAGCCCTTCCCCAGTGTCTGGATAACTCCAAGTTCCTCAGATCTCCCCAGCATGCATTACAGTTATGCATCAAGACACTACTGACACCCAGTTAGTCAGTCTCAGGATGCCCCAAACAACCATACCTGAGACCCACCCACATGGTCTGGCCTTAGACATGCAATCCCAGATGAGTTTCCCTGTAGGTACTTAAACCATAGGGTAGTACTAAGGACAGTAGTCTTGATATTACCTATATTCTCATGTTTGCTACATCTCTTGTGCCCTGTCTTATTGTTTTATATTGTCTTGCTCAAATCTCATCAGTTTTGATCTTATCAGTTTTGATCTTATCAGTTTCCTTTTTCATCTCTGTTTATGATCTCCAGCTTCTAAGTCTCACCTTGCCTCATTTTCCTTAAAGTCTCTTGTCTCATCTCAACTCCCCGGTTACATTCATCTTGTTCTGTATTGTCTACTCTCAATCTTATCTGTTTCATCTTATCAAGTTATAGAATGGTATCCATTCTCTAGTCTTGATATTACCTTACCTGTTACACTTCTTGTGGCTCCCATCTCATTGTTCCATATTGTCTACTCTCAATCTTATCTGTTTCATTTTATCAGTTTCCTTTTTTCATCTCATCTCCATCTCCCATCTCCATTTTCTAAGTCTCATCTTGTCTTGTTTTCTCCTAATTCTCTCACCTTAACAGCTGAGCCCCTGTGGTCAGCAGAACCTGACAGCAACCACAGCAGTGTAAAATTCTGGAACAAACTTGATTAACAGGTTTAATCAAAACGTGTAAGGATGAAACTGATGGCCTGGCAATTAAGAAGGAACAACAAGAATGGCCTTGAAATAATGAGGATGATGATAAGTATCCTTTTCCTGAAAATATGCCTGGTATATCAATCAAGCAAGCTCAAATCACAAGATTTGGTAAAAAGGCATGAAGAATCTCTAACTCTCTGCAGACTCAGGGTCTAGACCAAGAGCATGAGGATGTGAACAGGTGTGGTCAGATATTCTAGCATTGGAGGGTAATTTGAGGAGCAGGAGGAAGGATGATGGAATTGACAAGACCTTGGGAAAATGGACTGATAATGTAGTATAATGTCAAGCAATGTTTCCTGCAGAACAAATTAAACATTTTGTCACATTTTTATCCCCAGTTTTAATGCAGGATTAAGTTTCAAAGTTGAATGTCCCTATTTTAAATGGCCCTGGGGCTTTATGGTACTTTATGTTACTTCAAAAGCATGGTAAAGTAATAAAAAGTGAGATAATCTCCCAGCTTCTGACTGGGCATGGATGTCTTGCTGCCAGTAGCTTTTTAATACACAGTGCAAAGCCCTAGATTCTAATTGCAGGAATGTCAGAACATCTCAGATATTTCTGAATATTTACTTGAATTTTGCAACAACTATTCTTGAGTGAATATGTTGAGACAATTCTCATTTTCCTTGTTTTTCTCAAGGTTTTCTGGAGGTATTTTTAAACACATATATGAGCAACTGTATGCATGCACCCTCTGGATCCCATTTGTTTCCCTTATTTTGGGCCAGCATGCATTTATTCCTTATGAATGTTGCTTAATGTAGAAGAGTCATAATATTGATATAGAAGCTGAAGCTTCTGGCAGCTGTCAATAGTCAGTGCATTGTGACACCCACATCATAGATAGTGCATCAAGCTCAAAAACTACCAGTAGTCCTCTAGCAGCCTTGAACATGGCAACCTGGAAAAGCCTGCAATTGTACAAGCCCTCAGCACCTGCCATATTACTATGAATCAACATGCTGTCAACATTGCTAAAAATGGTAGGAAAGTAAAGGAAGTCAATAATGAAAACACTTTGTTGTGCAAAAATCGAGATGTGCTTGAGAAGAAAGTTTCTGTGCAAGAGAAGACAATACAAAGCCTGCAGGCAAGATTTGATTGCTTGAGGGTGAATATGCAGCCATGAAGAAAATAGAGGACATAGGAGAGAATTTAGATGGTTTTGATAAAGGCTCTGATGAGACAGATCCAAATGCACAGAGAGAGGAAAAGGGCTGCAATGGAGGCAAGTGAGGTTGCATGTAGGGTGTACTACACAGGGAGCTTTTCTTCTGTCCAGAATACAACACTCTCCTCCACACTGGCAGATCTATTTCCCAGTGAACAAAGTTGCTTCAGAATTAGATCTCTGTTGACTGAGAAAAGCTGCTAGCAAATGATCTTGTTCTTGCTGTAGTTCTGCTTGTTTCTCTGCCATTTTCATTCACCCAAGCTTCAATTGAGAGAGTGTGTAAGGTTAATGTTGGCTGTGGATAGTCCAAGCCAAGCCCACCACTCACAACCTGACACTCCTGTCAGGAGGCAAACAACAAGTAGGCTGGCCAGAGGCACAGCAAGCAAGGGGCAGTGATGTGCTCCTATGCTGCCTGATCATGTGCAATCAGATAGGGTAGCTGGCAGTAGGAAGGTAATTGTCAGGGGACTGCTCATACTGGATCCTCTGGTTTGTTTCCTCTGTTCCAAGCCTGTCTTTCAAGTCCTCCCATCTTCTGGTGACAAATACTTTGAACCAGGGACTATCTTTTAGTCATATTTTTATGTGGTCACATGCTGTGAGTCTGGAGATCAAGGCCATTTACAATGGATTTTCATTTTTGGTACAATCTTCAGAGTTATGGCAATTTCCGGAGTTTGCACCTTTGGGTTAGGGTTAGAAGTTTTCCTGAAGCATCACACCTGGCCAGGGAGCTCCTTATACTTGTTCTCTTTGGATCTCCCTCTGCCAGGTGAGTAGTTATGTCCATAGACCCTTGTACAGTACTGAATAGACTTT
>JAGGAV010015995.1:0-12756 GCA_017657295.1 Termitomyces sp. DKA64
CTAGGGGGTTGTGGTGTAGGGGGGGGTGGGGGTGGGGGCGGGGGATGGGTGGGGGGGAGGGGGGGGGGGGGGGTTTCTGGACAGGACATTCAGGCTTGGTGGGCTGGTCCCAGGTGCAGAAGGTGCTGGAGATGGAGTTGGCCTGGGGGCAAGTGGAGAGGGCCAGGGTGTGGGCAGTGGGTCAGTTAAATAATCCTCTAGCAGGGTTGAGAGACCTCAGGATGTCAGATGCAGCATTGAGCTCCTCCTGCTGGCAAGGAATGGGGACTGGGACTTTGGCTTGAGCCCTGGTGGATTCTTTTTGTTGTATGTGGAAGGAGCAGGTAGGGTCCAAGGGGCCTTGTCAAGGCCTTACAAGATGCAGAACTCCTTGTCCCTATTGACTATGAATCTAACCCTGTCATCCTAGCAGTTGATACATCATACATCACTATATGTTATTATCTCTATGCACTAGCAACAACCATAAAAAACATTGCCACAACTGCTTTGGCTCCATCACTCTTAACAATAGGGAGCCACAATTCAGTCAGCTCAAGCTCAAGCTTTATGGTCTCTACTGTGTCCTTCAAGCCTTACAAATGTACCTTATTGGTGTTAGAAACCTCATCATTGAAGTTGATGCTCAGTATATCAAGGATATGCTTCAGAAACCAGGTATTCAACCCTCCACTAGCATAAATCACTGGATTTATGGCAATCCTGATGTTCCACTTCAAGCTTGTGCACATTAAAGGTACTTGCCATGGGCCCAACTGACTTTTATGATGGCTGCTACCTAGCAATTGTCCACCAGATGATAGCAACAACTCTATTTATAAAGACTGAATCAATTGTTTGCATGGCTACATCTATCAAATCCAGCTCCCCTTGCCCCTGCTTTGCCATGTTGCAGCAGTCTCACAATTGCTACCCTGCCTCCTCAAGTACCAGCCCTCTTCATGCACAGCAACATTTGCCAATGATGTTATAGACACCTCAGCCCCATGCCTAGTAACTAGTGACATTCTTTGGCCTTTATGTGATGATGCCACTACCACATATAGCAACACCTGCAGTGCTAGCAATGCCTATATTTTCATGGTCCAGAAGTGGCTTAGCAATCTTATTAGACCAAATACCCTTAGTGACATAGCCTATGCAACCTTGTTCCTCTATGCTTCCATGTTCTTCCTTGCTGACAGTAAGCTCTGGCAATGGAATAGGGATGGTGCTCAAAAGCTCTTTATTCCTACCAACCATTGCTTGCACATCATGCATGATGAACTGGGACATAGAGGACTTTTTGCTACTCACTCAGCCTTGCTGGAATGCTGATACTACAAAGATGTCATGACCTGTCCCCAGACCCCCACCTCACCCCAGACCCTCCCCAAACCAGCCCAGTAAGCCCAGAATGTATCCCCCCTTGCCCCCAATCCCTACAACACTTCCCTACCCTCAGCACCCACTCTGGCAACTCCCAAAGCTTCTCTGGGAAACCTCCAATGCTTTTCTGGCATTCCTCAGCCTCCCCTCAGTGTCCAGGTAACTCCACCCTCCCCTGGTGCACATCACAGTTACATATCAAGACAATACTGCCACCCAATTGGCCAGTCTTGAGATGTCCTGAACAACTGTATCCAAGACCTGCCTGCACAATCTGACCTCAGACCCATGGTCCTGGAGGAGTTCCCCCCACAGGTACTTGAGCCATAGTGTAGTAATAATTAGGTAGTCTTGATATTACCTATGTTTTTGTATTTGTCATGTCTCTTATGTCTCTGTCTCCTTGTCCCATATCATCTCATCAATTCTTATCATTTTCTGATTGCATCTGTCTCAATCTTATCAGCCTCAATCTTATCAGTTTCCATTTTTGTCTCCAGTCTCTCATCTGTTTCCTAAGTTACATTTTGTCTCATCTCCTTCTATCTCCCACCTCATCTTGACTTCTCTAGTTAACCCCACAGCTACTCCTGTTCCCCGTTGAAATCCCTTCCACCCAGAGCCCTTTAAAACCCCCCATACTCATAACTTGGACCTACCAAGTCCTTGTTAACCACTCCAGAGCTTTGTACCATGCTCATCCCCCACTCATCCATCACTCCACTCCTCTGTATAACCTACCAGAGTATTCTGGACCTCCCCAGGCCACTGTTCTCACCTTTGCCCCCCATTTCACTCTTCCAGAGCTCACTGGAGCTAGGGATTGTGAGTGTAGATGTCATGTCCACCTAGTAAGGAACTTGCCCAGTGAAGCTGAGTGCCTGGGTCAGTGGAACCTGACAGAACACACCTGCACCCTTGTTCAGCAAGATATACATTGACATTATGTTCATGTCACCCTCCAATAAGTTCAAATATATCATCCAAGAACAATGTTTGCTAATCCATTATCCTGAGTTTTGCATGCTCATTAGAGAGAATAGTGTAGCAATTGTGAAGTGGCTGTATGAAGATGTCATCTGTCACTGGGGAGCCCTTAACAAACTCTCATTACCACAATGGCACACCAATTTTGAAGGCTGTTGCTTACCTAGCAAAGAAGTACAACTTGCATCACATCTGAGTTTCAGGCTATAACAAGCATGCTAACAGTATAGTCAAGCAACCTCACTTTGATGTTTGCCAGGCCCTTTTCAAAGCTGTTGATGGTGACCAGTCTAAATGGAGTACAGCTACTTACTTAGTCTTTTGGTCAGAATGAGTCACAGTTTGCAAACAAATGAGCTGTTCCCCTTATTATGCTGTTACCAGTATACACTCCCTGCTTCCTGCTGACATCATAAAAGTGACCTATCTTTGACTACTGCCAAACTTGTTCTTGTCATCTACCAACCTAATAGCCCATCAAGCAATCAATCTTTTAACAATGGGGATCAGTCTAAATGGAGTACAGCTACTTACTTAGTCTTTTGGTCAGAACATGTCACACTTTGCAAGCAAATGGGATGTTCCCCTTATTATGCAGTCACTGGTACACACCCCCTTCTTTCTGCTGATATAGTCAAAGCAACATACTTACAACTGCCACCAAACTTGTTCTTGACATCTACCAACCTCATAGCATGATGAGCAATTGATCTTCAACATTGCTGAGAAGACCTTGAATGATTACATGACAATGTCCTTAGCACTTGACATTTAGCCACCATTTGTTTTGAAGCTGGACATGCCACTACTATCTAAGACTACAATTTTCAAACAGGTGACCTAGTCCCAATGAGGAATACTAGAATTGAAGTCACACATAACAGGAAGATGAGGCCTCATTACTTAGGCCCCCTAGTGGTGATATCCCATAACTGTGGTGGTGCTTACATTTTTTGTAAATTAGATGTTTTGGTTCTGCATTGCCCAGTAGCTGCCTTTTGCTTGGTCCCACATTTTGCTAGAGAACACATCTCAGTGCCTAGCAATGCCTTTGACATTGACACTACCCACCTATGTGAACTTAAATAAACAGACCTTGTGGACAATGATGATGCTAACAACATTGCCAACAATGACTAGAAACCTTCACTAAGTCTTACTTGTCAGAAGACTTCCATTTCCAACCTCCATGCCTGATCTATGCCAACTCTCCTGGAACCACTCCCCCTCCCCAAGGCTTATTCAACACCTCCAGGGCACTCTCTAGAACCCCAGAAATTTCCAGGGGTCATTCTCCTTTTCCAGAAACCTCCAGAACTTGCTATAATCCCTTCCTTGTTGAGCACTTTCCTGAGGTTAGGGTTAGCTCCAGTTGTCTGTACACATTCCCATGCCTCCACCACCAACTGATGTGCTGCACTGAGCAGCAGGGATCCTTAGACTTGTTCTCTTTGGATTCCCCTCTGCTAGGTGATTAATTACTATTTGTATTGTTGGTTATCTTTCTAATATACTTTGGATTCCCCTCTGCTAGCCACATGATTTAGCTATCACTCCCAGGGGTTGCCCTTACAGCAGAACAGGTTTCCAAATCCCCCAAGCTCCCTATCTGCCACTTCCCCACCAGGCTTAAGCACCTGCAAAATTCTATATCTCAGCTTGCCAACCCAGACACTCCCTCAGAGGCCCCAGCCCCTCAAGACAAGGCCTGGACTCACCTGCTACACCTAGAGAGCCCGGTGCAATTGACTCAAGCTTCTCTCACTGATCACACAACTGAACTCTCCACCCTTTGCCAAATCACCAAGCTCATCTCCCAACTTTAGGCACTACTAGAGCATCTGCTCCCTACCTCCATGCCCTCTCCAGTGGCAGAACCACCCCTGGCAGCTCCAGTAGTCCTTCTGGCAGCTCTGGTAAACCCCCAAGCATGATCCCCTGTTCTGCACTCCTGGACACCTATGATAGTGACTGCTCTGGCAGAGAGCATTTCCTCCAATCCTATACCTATGTTCACCTCAGCAGAGACACCTTCAACTCTGATGCACTAAAGATAGCTTGGGTACTGTCATACATGAAGACCAGGCATGCCTCCACCTATGCACTATGGGTGTTTTGATGCTCTGGAGGTGTCAGAAGCTTTGCAGATTGGGCTGCCTTTGAACAAGACTTCTGGGTGGAGTTCTTCCTGATTGACCCTGTCAAAACTGCTGCCCTAGCACTACATGACTGGGAGCAGTATAGGCAAGGAAAATGGATGCTGGACAAGTATATGGATTCCTTCTGGGCATTAGTTGAGCAAGCAGCCTACCCCAATAGTCTCCAACTGTGCCTCACATTCTGGGATGGCCTGCACCTTGCACTACTATGCAGCTGAGCAGGAGGAGCTCCTCCTGCAAGTATTGGCCACAAAGGACATTATTAGAGATTCCTCACTAGATGAGCTGGCACTGGAGCTGACCCTGGAGGAGGGCAGTGCTTGTGCCCCCCTTCTAGGCCTGGAGGAGAATCTTTAGTCAAGCAATGGATGAGATGTATGCCTCCATTTCTGGGTACTAACAGGTCTGCATGTCTGTTGGTAGAAATAAAAATGCCTTCCTTGATATTGACAACTCCAAGACAAAAGAACCTCAGTCTTCCCCTCCAGATATACAAAAACTCACTCTGGACCCCAAGCCAAGTTCCCTGATGCCAGCTAGGCTCTGTCCATGCTGCCCTGCCTGGAAATGCCAACTGCCCTGGCAGTATAGAGTGGCTGCAAACCCTTCAGAAAACTCCTTGCACCTCAATGTGGAAGAGACCATGGACACTCAGCAAACTTGTAGAGTCACCACCCTCCTGAACAGTGGAGCAACAGGGCTGTTTCTGGACTCAGAGTGTGTGAAGCACCACAGCTTGACCATGCAGCCACTTTCCAAGCCCATTCTAGTGTTCAATATTGACAGAACAAAGCAGGATATGATTCTCGGTTTCACCTAGCTCCAGGAGCACAACAACTCCAAAGTAGATTGGGCCTAGGATGAGGTAACCATGAACCAGTGCCCCCAGTGCTCCACCTGTGCCACCAAGGTCAAGGAACAATGCCAGGCTGAGGTTTGAGAGTGCATGGCCATTCAGGCTTGCTGCACTGGCCACTTCCTCTTTGCCAATCTAGACCCTATAGCCTAGCTAGTGTGTGTATACCTCAACAACATCCTCATCTACACTAAAACATTGGAGAAGCACCACTGGATCACATGCATTGTCTTGGAATGTCTCCACCTTTATTAGCTCTATCTCAAACTAGAGAAGTGTGAGTTTGAGCAGACTCAGATTGAGTATCTTGGGTTGATCATCTCATACAGAGCCATGGAGATGGACCTGGTGAAGGTAGCAAGTATCACAGAGTGACTGGAGCCCAAGAAGAAGAAGGAAGTGCAGGCCTTCCTAGGCTTCACTAACTTCTACTGGAGGTTCATCCAGGACTTTTCCCATCATGCCCAACTGCTGTTCAATCTCACTGCAAAGGAAGCCACCTGGAGCTGGGGCCCCCCAGAGCAGATGGCCTTTGACAATCTCAAGTGCACCATCACCTCCAGACCCATGCTCCTCTTTCCAGACAATGACTCTCCCTTCTAGGTGGAAGCCAACAACCCTGACTTTCTGGAGCTGTTCTGTCACAACAATCCTAGGAGGGGAAACGGCATCTGGTGGCCTTTCACTCCAAGAGCCTGAATGCAGTGTGCAATTATAAGATCCATGACAAGGAGATGTTGGCCATCATCCAGTCCTTCAAGGAGTGGTGGCATTTCCTGGAGGGGGCATAGCATAAATTTGAAGTGTGGATGGATCACAAGAACCTCAAGTACCTCTGGGCAGCCACAAAGCTCAATTGCTAGCAGGCCTGGTAGTCTCTCTACCTAGCCAATTTCAACTTCTCACTGCACCACAAGCCAGGCTGTAGTATGGGAAAGCTAGATGCCCTGTCCTGGAGAGTGGATCACAGCACCAAGGGGGATGACAACAGTAACGTCATGCTCCTCTGACCCAAGTTGTTTGTGATCCAAGCTATGGAAGGTCTAGCCATCAAGGGAGTGGAGGTGGAGATCCTCTGAGATATTTGGCATGAAACCTGGGATGGCCTGCAGGAGGAACTTGTTGCTCAGGCAGCCAGTGTGCTCAAATCTAGATGTACCACCGGAGGCTCCAATCTGGACATACCACTGGTGCCAAGTCCATCCATGCAGACAAATGGGCTCTCTGCAACAGACTCCTGACCTTCTGGGATCACATCTACATACCCAATGACCTGGAGCTCTGCTGGAGGATTGTAGAGCAGCATGATGCCCCAATTGTGGGACACCCCAGCTGATGGAAGACATTGGAGCTGGTGTCCTAGAACTACTAGTGGCCCCAGATGTCCCAGTATATTGGGTCCTACACTAGTACATGTAATCTCTGCCTCCAGACCAAGCCCCAACATTGCCTCCCCTCTGGACAGCTCCATTCCCTACTCATTCCCATGGAGCAGTGGAGCATCACCTCAGTGGACTTCATTTAGAGCTCCTTGATGCCCATGGTTATGATGCCATCATGGTAGTGGTGGACCTTTGTGGCAAGCAAGCACACTTCATTCCTACTTACACCACTTACTCTACCATGGGCACTGCTAATCTATACTCAAAGAATATCTGGAAGCTCCATGGCCTCTCTGATGCCTATGTGTCCAACTGGGGTTGTGGCAGACTTCACCCAGGAGCTCTACTGACTACTTAACATGAAGCTTAACACCTCCACTGCCTACCACCTGCAGTCTGACAGCCAGAAATGTGTGAACCAGGAACTCAAGCAATATCTCCACCTCTTCTGCAATGAGCACCAGGATGACTGGGACAAACTCCTTTCCAATGCCAAGTTCTAGTACAACAACCATGTTCATGTGGCCACTCAAGTCTTGCCCTTCTTTCTGGACACTAGACATCACCTGCATATGAACTTCAAACCCCAGGCCTGACCTTTGGAGAATGAAGTTGTGAACAAGTTTGTGGATCAGATGAAGATCACACAGGAGGAAGCTCAGGCAGCTCTGGCAAAGGCAAAGGACAACATGGCACAATATTATGACCATGGAAGGACCCCAGCACCCAAGTATTAGCCCAGAGATTGAGTTTACCTGGATGCCTCCAATATTATGACCACCACACTGTTAAAAAAGCTCTTGCACCAACTACTAGGACCCTTCACAGTAGAATGACAGGTAGGACCCCTGGCTTATTGACTCCAGCTCCCCACCAGAATGTGCCAGCTTTATCTGATATTCAATGTGGTCAAACTAACACCAGCCCCAGTGGACCCTATTCTAGGGTGATGCCTGGCACCTCCAGCATTCCCAGTGATGGTCAACAACAATGAGGAGTAAGGTGGAGGAGATCTTGAATAGTTGCCTATTCTGGCAGTGGCTACAATACAAGATGAAGTGGAAGGGCTATGGAATTGAGGACATCTCCTAGGAACCCCAGAAGAATGTGCATGCACCTGGACTCACAGGGAGTTCCACCAGAGGCACCCAGACACACCCTGAGCCATCTGAGGGATCTACCCCATCTCACCAGCTGACCAGGTGATGCAGAACTTCTTCTACCCCACATGTCAAGATGCTACATGCCAGAGAGGAGGTGATGTTAGGGGACTTCTATTTCTGACCTTCACACCTGATCTACACCAACTCTCCTGGAACCACTCCCCCTCCCCTGGGCTCATTTAACACCTCCAGGGTGCTCTCCATATCCCTGGAAATCTCTGGGGGTTATTCTCCTTTTCTAGAAACCCCTAAAACTTGCCATAATCTCTTTTCAAGCACTTTCCTGAGGTTAGGCTTAGCTCCAGTTGTCTGTACAGTCATTCTCATGCCTCTGCTGCCAACTGATGTGCCACACCAAGCAGCAGGGATTCTTAGACTTGTTCTCCTTGGATTTCCCTTTGCTAGGTAATTAGTTACTATTTGTATTGTTGGTTACTGTTTCTAATATACTTTGGATTCCCCTCTACTAGCTGCATGATTTAGCCATTACTCCTGGAGGTCACCCTTACATTACTGACCCTCTCTTCTTTTACTATCCCTTCAACAAAACTGTCATATAACATATTAAAAATTACTTAAGTCTTCTCCTTGTCTTTTTTATATTGTCTTTTGTCTGTTAAAAGTGTTTCACAGACTATTGCTATAGCCATTATTTCCTTTTATTAAGATGCTGCACCTGGCAACTTCTCACTAGTATTCAGCATGCCTTTGGGTTTTCTTGCTGATGATCTACTGAGCATTTACCCTATAATTGCCAGCATTAACTAGCAGTTGCTAGTATATACCAATTGCTGTGCCTTTGCCTCTGTTCCTGATTTCGAGCTTATACCAACTTATTAATGTTTGCTTGTTTTTCTTCATCTTATCCTTTTACTTCCTTATCCAATTGATTATGTTACATTTCAGGGCCCCTTAAGTGTACCAGTTTATCAATACAAAGAGAAAATGAAGCCCCTTAAGGGAGTTAGTCTGTGTACATCTACAAAACAAATAATTTTTTGCTAAGGAGTGGCAGTCACTAGGCACCAAGGTCAGCATCATTGCTAGGCACTTTCTCCAGCTCACCCCCTTCCCAGTCCTCCTCACCAACTCCATTCTCCTTCTGCCAACCCAGGAAGGATTGGCAATCCTTTCAGTATCTAGACAACATTGCTACTATTTGTCTTGCCACTGCATACCTCACCCTTGCCTCCAGCAAATCCACCTTAGCAGCACCCAGCTCTTACTTCAACCTCACCTGCACCATTGCTGCATGTTCCTCAAGGCCTTTAGCAATGTTACTAATATGAGAGGAGTTGGTAAGGCTAGGTCTCCCCCTAGCCACTCCAGTTTGTTGTTGCCCACCTATCACTGAGGGGCAGGGGTTGAGACCTTCTAGTGAATTCATTAGCAAAGAGGCTAAGCAATAAAAAGAACTTGTACTCATGGATGAGGGACCCTTCTCTTCCCTAACCTCCTGGCTGTCCACCTCTACCTCCATTGCCTCTTCCTCAGCCTCAGGACCTGTGCCCACTGGCTCCACTTCCATAATGGTTGCTATTGGCATCAGCTTTCTCATTGACATGTTGCCATCTTTATGTCAGTGACAGTTGGGTGTCACCAGGCCTCCAGCAAAGGCACATCATTGTCATCTCCCTCATTTGCTCTTGCTGTTGCTAGCATCCTCACCACTCTCAACCTCAGTCTGACTCTTCACCTGCTGTTTCTTCCTGGCAATACCACTACCATCCACAGTTGTCCCATCCTACAACATTGGCAGATTCAGACTCAAATGTCTGATTTGGATTGGCTCCCCTTGAGTGGCCAGCTCTCTCTGTCCCTCTACAAAAATCCTTGCCTGCCTCACTAATGCTGCCTGTGTTGCTATCCTAGTGACAAACTTGCCCTCCCAACCCCACACCTGACCATGATAGAAACAACCCTTCCTAGAGCTGTCACAGCAATAGCAAGACTGGGCCCCTGTAGAGTACCAGCAGCCCTCAGAGTCATTGTTAGCCCAGCAGTTGTTGCACTAAGGAAGACCTTCTCTAACATCACTCTAGCACCCACCCCTGTAGCCACAATACTTGCTTCTTTTCTTCATTAAAGCAGCCATACAAGCTCATTGTTGGTAAAGATATCTTGCACTGGTTCCTGTTAACACATTAGCAACAGTTGGTAAACACTCAGCAATGGGTATAAACTTACCTTGAAATAGTTATCCTTGTCCTCCTCTTTAGCCTTCCCCTTTCTCCTTGGGAGCCTTGGATTACTTTGGTGACATTGCTGGCTCCTTTGTGACACCACCAACCACATGCTTGGGAGTGGAGGGGCTGGCCTCAATGTCCCCATAATCCACACTCCCTTCTCCATGACCTTCACTACACCCAGCCCCTGTCACTATTATCAGTTCACAAGGAGGATGCTGAAAGAATAACTTGTCATTAGGACTCAAGTCTTCAAATAACTAAAGTTTCCTTAGCAATGCTGCTAGCTCTAGCAACACTACTACCACTCACTACCATACCAACCTCCTCAAGGTCCTCCAGCAGATACTCTAGCAATAAGGGAGCAGGAGCCTAGCAAAAGCATTAACAACATTGCTAGAAAGGAAGGAAGAAAAGACTTACAAAATGCCAATCATACTCCCTCATCCAGTCCTCCCTCCCCCTACTGCTCATAAAGTTGTCAACACTCTTTGTTGACAGCTGCTAAGTCTGTCCACTCCACACCCACTTCCTGCAGTTTCAAACCATTGCAACCATGTCTTGAAAATGGTAGTCACTGCTAGCCTAGGGTTTATCACTGACAAGGCACATGCTATTGAGATGAAATTGACATGCTCAAGAAAGCCTAGGCCATGGCATGCTCCTCAAAGTGGGTGGCAAGATCTGAGGACATTGCAAGGAGATTGAGATTTACTAGTGATGAAGGGGAATGTGACAAAGTTTGATTAATTGCCAGTCACTTTCTAGTTTCATCATTCTGCACATAGGCCACCCTAGCAATCATGTGACTTTGGTTGACTGAGGACAGTCAAAATTTCAGCCTAGGGAAGAATGATAAGACCCACTTGTCACTAAACACTGTTATCACCATCTCTGACTATCTTATCTGAGGCAGCACCTGACTTCAACATAGCCAAGCCCCATTATGTGAAGCCTAGTCCTTGTCATGACCTGACCTCAGGCCCCTGCCCTCACCTCTGGACCTTACCTAGCCAAGCCCAGCCCAGAACCTCTTCCTAGGACTCCTCACAACCCCCAGCACCCTTGGTGCCTGCTCTGGCAAACCCCAATGCTTCTATAAAGATCTCCAACTTCTCCCCCAGTAGACTCCATGACCTCCCCAACCTTCCCTGAGGATTCAGGTAGTCCCAACCCTCCCTCTGTCCTCTCTGGTGTGCATCATGGATTTGCATCAGACACTATCAACACCCAACCAAAGAGTCTCAGGATGCCCAAACAATTGCACCCAAGACCCACATGTGGTCTGGCCTTAGACCCATGGCCCCAGATGCCCCCTGCTAGTACTTAAACTGTAGAGTAGTGTTAGCTACAGTAGTCTTGATATTGCATTACCTGATATGTTTCCCATCTTGTTGTTCCATCTTGTCTTGACATTCTATCTGCTTTCCATCTTATCAGTCTCTATCTTATCAGTTTCCTTTCTTGTTTCATCTTCATCTCTTATCTATTTCTCTAAGTCTCATCCCATCTCATCTCAACTCATGCAACTACTCCCAACTCTGTTCTTATTTCTCTTAATTTCTGCCCCAACTCTGTAACCTCCAAAACATCCTCACACCCTCAACTCAGACTTAGCTTCAAGTTATTTCATAGCTCTTGATACTTGACTCCAGAGCTCCATACTTGTAAGGGGAGCACTTAATGTCTGCAGAACTCCTTCCACAAGGCTAGCAAGTGCCAGTTATGAGTGAGGGTTGAGCAGGCACAGAGGCAAGCAAGAGTTGGACAAGGGACCAGCAGGGCAGACCAAATGGTCAAACATTGCTAAAGAGCTTACAGTTGGTTTGGTGTGTAGGTCAAAAGAACTGCTATTGTTCAGCCTGTGAATATTCTATCCACAGGCTGCCTTTATATACTACATTGGTGGCTGTGCTATTACTAATACTGTTCAACTAATCAGGCCCTGGTATGTCATGAAGTATGATTAATAATAATCAATGTTGAGTAAGGTCCATGCATATGACTTATAAAGGCCAACTACTAGAAGACAGAAGGGGATAGGGCAGGCTGAGCAGTCATTCAGATATGCTAAGAGTGGGCATGTCCTCAGACTAAGGTTGGAGTAGAGTTGGACACAGTCTGGAGACCACTCCCCTAACATCAGTCCTTCTTCTAGGTTTATTGCCTCAATGAACAATGTTCATCTTCCCCAGGTTGGGCAAAAGCATTGAGCAGTGTTGGTGCCACATGGAGGTGCTGTGGAAGTGTCTGGAGCATAGTGCCCAAAGGCATAGTTGATAATCATGGGGGATGACAGAGCTGGAGTTAGAGTAGAGAGGGCCATAGATGAGCTGGTTGGCAGTGAAGGTGCCACTGAGACAGGCATAGGAGATAGATCATCCCAATCAGTGGGTTCTTCAAAATCTATGGTAGAGTCATGCATAGGAGCCATAGAAGGAGGAGGCAGTGCAGACAGTTGATAAGACCTACTTGTCACTGAGCACCAATTATCACCATCTTATCTGAGGAAGCACCTGACTTTGACACAGCCAAGCCCCATCACATGAAGCCCAGCCCTTTTGTCTAGAAGCCTATGGTCACTGTTCTTACCAACAATCACTAGCAACACTTCCTGATGACAAAAGGATCTTGCCCTCAGAACAGACACCAAAG